>KQ994554.1:3899-53506 GCA_001598015.1 Dorcoceras hygrometricum
AGGCAGCTACAGTGTTCAGAAGTAGAAGAAATCAGCTGTTGGATTGAAGCGCAAGATCTGGAATCAGCGATGATGACATCAACAGTGATGTCATCACAATCAGCAGTGAGAATAAGCTGTCAACAGTTTGTGTATTGAAGAATAGAGCGAAGCTGTCGACAGCAAGGAGTTGAAGAAGGTACAAGAAGCTGACAACAGCAAACGTAACAGTGAAGAAAGCGACGTCATGTTAAAGATTCAGCAGATGGTTTGTGCGTTGGTTATAATCAGCAGCAGGCTACAGTGCATTCAGCAGGAATCTAAAGCTATCAGCAGTTGTGAAGAGAAGCGCAAGAGATAAAGCGACGACGTACAGGAAGAACATTCAGTCGCAAGCTACAGTGTAACCAGCAGGTGCTTTACAACGATATCAAAACGGTGTCGCTTGAATAAGTTGACACGACAACGTTTTGACTTAAAGATAAGTCGTTGAGCTTGAAAAGAAACCAGTCGCTGGAATCACACACATGTTGAAAAGTAACCAGCAGGTGCATTCATTAAAATGTGTTCCAGTCGCAGTATTGCAAACGACGAAGGAAGAGCTGGTTACCAGAAAGGATTTCAGGATATCAGCCGTTGCAAGCATTCAACGCTCAAGATGGAAAGAATCATGGCTGAAATAGAGTCGTGAAATTGTCTCAAATCAAGGGAACAAGATTTGTACTATTCTGGGAAATAGTACAATTTACAGAGGAGTGTTTGCACAAAATGGAAAGAAGACAAATTGGCTCTGTCAATGAGCAATTTACCTTGTAGTGGAGCAGGATTTACGGTGTACAATTTTGGCAGCAATTCAAACGGGATTTATTTTCCTTGGAGAATTTTGTGACCGTTGCAATCGAAGCCTATATATATCAGCAGTAGCGTTGAAGAAAACATCCTTCGCTATTAATCTATTGCGGTTACGCTGTCAAACTTTCTGTAAAGCTTACTCTCTGCTGAAATCACTCAAAAAGCTCACAAGATTCGAAGAACATTCAAGTGTTGATTTTCATAGATAAATCCTTCGAGTCACTCTCTGGTTCATAGTGTTGAATCAAGTTTCTTTGTATTAGAAACCAGAGAGCTTACAGTCTCAAAATACGTGTATTCATTGTATATTATTTGATTGAGTCTGTAACGAACTGGCTTTGTGAAGCAGTTCGAAAATACTGTTAAGGGTTGTAAACCAGCAGCAAAGTCTGCGTGGAGTGTTGTGAAGTACTAGGAGTTCTCATAGCTGCTGGCTTTGGGATCGGGTGTTTGTAGAAGGCCTACTTGCATCAAATCTTCTAGTGATACCTTCCGAGGAGGAAGAAGGGAAGACGTAGGACATTGAAGTCCGAACTTCCAGAAACAAATCCTGAAATCTATCTTTTACATTACGCACGATTATATTATTTGTGTTTATTTACTGTTCACAAACCAATCGGCCTTTTTCCACACAAATATTGTTGGCTGAAAAGTTTGCTCATAACTGAGATATTCTTAAGTCTGGTAACTCGGACTTAAGTTAAGCAAGAAGATTGCAAAATATTTTAAAAGAGTTTTGAAATAGAAAAATCGAAGGAGTTCATTCAACCCCCCCCCCCGTTCTGAACTCCTATTTACTTAGTGATCCTATTTCTGGGACCATCAAACATACCAGCAACCAAAATATTACCAGTAATCATAGTAGAATCGGGGTTGACTTGCTCAGATGTCATGACATAAGCTCGGCTGGGCACCAGTTGTTTTGTCTGTGGACAGTACTTGGAGATGTGGCATTGAGCACCACATTTGTAACATCCGCTCTGGCCAGCTTTGCAATGGCCTGGGTGATTCTTATGGCACTTGGGGCAAACTGGCTTGTTGTTTCCAACTGGTACTGCACTAATAGGTTGGGCAGGTATAGGTTTCGGTTCTTGGGGTCGCGGCTGGTTCTTATCCTGCTTCTTAAATGGCCTCTGATTTGCCTGTTGAAAGGACTGCCTCCTCTGCTGTCTCTCCTGTTCAACATCTCTCCAGTCCCTCTTGTCAGGCCTCGTGCGCAACACAGAGTCAAAACACGCAAAACATAGCGGAAGCACTTAAAAAGTGGCTAAAATTTTTTCGCTTTTGGCCTGACGAAGAAAACATAATTTAAAATACTGTCATACTCAAAATAATCCCAGTTAATACATAATCAAAATAACATAGTATCATCATAACGAATACAACACCGCCCAAAGGCCAAATACAACAGCTGAAACCCACAAATCACTGCCAGACTAATAACTATATAAACCTAAGCATCACCCGGGACATCCCACCCGCGGCGATACCGGCGCAATAGATACTATACATAACTGGGACACTCTAAACACCTCCTGGGGCATCTCCAGCTGGATCATCTCCACGATCAGCGGAACAACCTGGGAAACCTGAACAACAAGTAGGCAACAAAACAACCAGCCCCAGAGGGACATCGGGGTCAAACCCCAGTACAAAGATCAGCATAAAACAGCAAAAGGATATAGCATGCAATGTATCATGTCGTGCAAATGCATGAGAGGTACAAAGAACATCGGCAACAATCGGAGGGCCAAACGGAATAGAAAGCAACAACTATGACACATCACCGAGTCTCGGAAGCCACCCGATCGCACCTAGTGGGAAAATAGAGTGGCTCATCGTCGCACCTGCGCGGAAGCCACCCGCCAGGTCGCACGGAATTTCAAGTGGACACAACCACCCACCAACCTCTATCCAGGTCACTGCAACTGAGGACTGGGAACAACTCAACCAACATCCCCCAGCTGCACCCAATCGTGGTTATGCAACACCGCACCGCACCACGAAGGAAGAGCTCCAACAGAGCAACATATCATGGCTAACAAAGGAACCATTGGCTCAATATGCTATGCAGATGCAGTAACATGCTTAACATGATGCATGTACGAGTAATGCCAGAAAACACAACAAAGCATTCAAATAATCATATGCATAGCAATTCAACAAATCACCAAACAGCAGGTAATACACCAGATAGTTCAGCCAATAGACATGCATAATATACACAGCTTGCCTCTACACCAACACTCGGCACAGCTATACAACACATAATACATCCCCATGCTCATCTCAAAGCTGTAATACAAGCTCGATTCGTACCTTACACGGTAGAATACCTCAAAGAGAATCTACCAAGGTGCGGTATCAACAATATACAACTATGCTTCCTCACGGCTCATGGCAAAACTTCTACAAAGCTGCCCAGAAGCTGGAATCTGTTAAGAAACCTTGCAAATCAATTTAACTCCAGCCTTCTACAATTTACTGCCTACCTTAAGGAACTAAAAATCTGGTTCTAAGCTCGCCAACACACGGTCACTATAAATCTGGACGAAACCTGCTACACAACACGCACAAACAGATCTCAGGAACCACTCAACAGGTCATGGCAAATCACAGTAACTCAGAGCTGGGAGTAAACGCTCAAACCAACGATTACTCTAACAATTCAACTCAACAAGAAGCTTAATTTCAAAGCTATGAGTAAGATCTCAAAGCTAAACCGAAATGCTACCTGCACACAGCAACGCACTAACAAGGGGAGCTACTGCTACTGCTACGGCTTCGCGATCTCACTCCAAGGCTAATTCAAACCTTCTAGCTGGTATTAATAGAAAGAGGAACTCCCAAGGAGTGCAGCGCCACCGATCTTGCCCAAAACGGAGACGGGAAACGGCGGCAATTGGCGAATGAAAATCACGGTGAACAGTACTCTAGGGTTCGCGACAAAGAAAGAAATTCGGGAGGATATTTTGCTAAGTATGGAGTCTCAACTAATGAAACAAAGACCAAGTCCTGCTTCTTATATAAACACGAGAAATCTGCTAAAATAAATCACCGACATAAACAGATCTCTCAAGCAACCAACGCATGCACTAGACAATTCTCAGCAACGAAACAACGTCGCGCAACCATGGAAGAAGTCTGAACACTAAAGCAAAATGCTGGAGAAATCTGAATTATTTAACCATCGCAATACTCGAATTCCACCAACAGAAACAGATCTTACACATGCGCTACACATGTATCGACCAAACCAGATTCCACAACCACGCGCGCTAACCACAATCGAAACCCCAAAACGACGCCATGGAGAAGTCTGTAGAATAAAAGTGCTAAAGTTGGAACACGCTACACAAACTACAACGATCGCTACAGGAGAGTTGACCAGCGTTGACGTCTGGATGCTAACTCCCGCGAACCAGATATCTCCAACAAGCACTAAACCAGCGATCAACTCCAAAACGACGTCGCACAACACCACGGTGAAGTCTGGACGCTAATAACGAACATTGGAGAGATCTGAAACACTAAGCGCTAAGCGTTGCAAAACAGATCTCACAAACACGCCCAGCCTAAACGACAGCGTATTCACTTATCTAAACGATGTCGTATCCAACCCAATACAAAAACACGTGGAGACCAGATCTCTACACACTAACGCATCGGATCTCTCCTACTCACAAGACAACCGGATCTCACAAAAATGACGGCGTATCCACATCGCGCTACAGGAACTTTGACTAGCGTTGACATCTGGTGAACAAACCAACCAGATTTCACCTACGTCACCTGCTCCTGCGAAACGGCGTCGTAGAAACTATTCAAACGATGCCGTATCCAACTCGATACAAAACCCGCTAAGGCAACGTCTGAATATAAAACGCGCTACCAGATCTCTCCCACACACGAGATATTCAGACTTCACAAAACGACAACGTATTGCCTCTCGAAGAAAATACACGCTACAAACAAGAAGGCATCAACGAGAGCAGATGTCTCGATACAAAACAGATCTCTTCTTCAAAACACAATTTCACACAAAACAGATTTCTAATTCAAAAATACCAAAATTCCCAGAATTGCTCTCAATATGAAATCTGACTCAAAACACATTCCAAGCCTTCCAAATGAAAGCTGAACCACCAGATTTGTCCACGCACAAATCTAAATTCTTAAAATCCAATTAATTCCACAAATTAATCATATCTAATTTCCAGATCTCACACCTCTCAACTCGCAAGGCCTTGTCTACTGCTTTCTTGTAAGTTTTGGGTCATGCTAACCTGACATTCAACTTGAATGTAGGTTTCAATCCTTCCATAAAATGACTCAGCTTCTCCTCGGGGTCCCTTCCAATAAGAGGTACAAAATATCATCCCCTCTCAAACTTCTGAATATACTCCTACATAGTCAAATTCCCTTGCTTCAGGGTCAAAAACTCTCGTTTCAACTCAGACCTCTTGTCTGTCGTGAAGTACTGCTCAAAGAACACTCTTTTAAACTCTTCCCACGAAAGGTTGGCCAAATATACTGACAACTTTGCTCCCTCCCACCAGATCATTGCATCATCTCTTAACATATAGATAGCGCAGCGCACCTAGGCCTATCCAGGTCTGGAATCTGAAGGTACTCAAAAATAACTTCCATAGACTTGATCCAGCTCTCAGCAACAAGCGGATCTGTTGTACCACCGAACTCCTTTGGTTTCTGTCTTCAAAACCTCTCCTGGGAATCATCATGATTGGGTCCCCTGCTGCTGGGAGATTGGCAATTGCCTCTTCCGGATTGCTCTACTAACAGCTCTAAGAGTTGGGTAATACGAGCATTACTATCTGAGCTAGGTTCCTCTACAGGAGTGCTTCCTCTACCTCTCCCTCTTCCTGACATCTTAAACTATAACCCGCAATCCACCTCAAAAAAACATTAGAACTCATAAGAGAAAGAACTCTTAACATAACAATAAAACTCACAGATCAGGAGATGCAGACGGTGAAAGCTGTTCCAGACTAGGAAGTGTGTGTTTATCTTAGGACCATGCTCTGATACCAAGTTGTGACGCCCAAACACATGGGAATCAACGGAATTGAAGTAAATAAAAATCGAAAGAAATATAAGGACTAAATTCGAAATAAAGTAAGCTGTATTTCCTTACACAAAACTGAAATAAAGTAGATGGCGCCAGAAGTAAATAGTAGAAACAGATTTGAAACATAAGACTTTAGATTTCGATTACAAAAAAAAGATATTACAACTACTGGAACTCTATATGAATTCTCCATTGTTGTAATGGATCTTAATACAGTTTGACAAAAGATCAAAACAACAACATCTATCACTACACGGAAACGCCGACCATTGACAAACACACGCAGCCCAAATCTGGTTCAACTTGCGCCACCCGCCTGTCCCTGAGCTGCCTCACCTGCATCGGGAAAACTAGTGAGCCTAGGGGCTCAACAAGTAAAACTGAGGATAACAAAGATCACGTAAATGCAGGCATAACTGTATCATAATACGTAAATTAAAGGAAGACATCTGAAACTGAAATCTCGCTACTAATAAAACAGATCGGAACATCGGATCTGAAGTGCTTTGTACAGAGTGACTTATGGTCTACAGGCTCTCTGGTGGTCCTTGTGCATGAAGCATGTTATCTGAATCAGTAACTATCTGTGAAGGGATTACAGTACTTCCATAATTTGGTCCCTTCTGCTATGAAGGGATTACAGTTATACCGTAATCTTGGTCCCTTCCTGAATGACCGGGTCCTCTATGCCACAAGTCCTTAAAACTGAAACTTTTTACTTCCTTTACTTTAAAACATCATTTATACTTTGCTTTCGATCAAATATCGATCACTGAAAACTGGTGTATTCACTGCTATAAAACTCATTTTATCTTTAAAAACGTTACTGAGTGTACTGCTGGGCTAGGAGCTGATGATAGCAAAGACCAGCTCTGAAGAGAAACGACTGGAGAGTGCAAACAAATTTGGGTTTAGGAAAAACAGATCTCATGCGCATAGGGACGACCTTGACCATATAACAGATCTCAGGTGTGAGAACAGATCACAGGCGTGAATAACAGCTTTGACTAAAGAAAATATCTTGCGAATAGGAGAAATAGATCTGGTTCTAGGTAAACAGATTTCACGTAGAAAAAAAAAAGATTTGGCTGAGAAAATAGATCTGACTGAGAAACGGTAATATAAACTTCGGGCAAGAATTTCAGATTTGAAAGGTCACTCAGATATGAGAAACCCATCAAGCAGATTTGGCTAAGATACTGCTTACGCGTAGAAAAAAGACTTGGCTTAGAAACACGAAAATACTACATCAACTCAGACAGTCCCTAAACAAACTAGCTTTGCTTTTTCAATCGAAACAAAATCCCGATCGAACCAGCATCGCCTATCTGTTATTGATTAAATGTCCAGGACGTCAGCAGTTCATAGGAACAACGAGAAACATTTCTTGGCTTATCTCAACTGGAATCTGTACAACTTAGTCTTTTTGAAAACACAACTACTTATTAAAAGTTAACTAAAACATCAAAGCAGTGAATCCATAACTTAACATAAACTCGAACTGGAATTACAACAGGCAAGCATACACAGAAAACAACGAAGCAATATATATGTTTTCCAGATGCAGCAAGAATCAGATTTACTTGCCTGAAAAGAAGGTCGCAACGTGCAGATGGCCTCGGTCGGAAATCTCCTCAAGTACACCTCTGAGAGCTTCTTAAATATTTGAGAGAACTAAAAGTTTTCTTACATCCAAAATGAATCCAGAATTTCACGTAAACAAATTTATCCGTGGGAGCATGATTGGGTAGTAGGTGAAAACACTTGAGTAGGCATGGTTGTCGTGCCAACTCTTTGTCCTTTTTAAAATATTTGCTAAAAACTCCCTACTACTATTTTAATTTGGAATCTTGCTACATCAATTCAATAAAAACAGATCTCCCAACTGAAATCATTTTATTTTTAAAGGAAGTTCAGATCTGGACCATTTAGGGTTTGTGCTTGGGCGAAATTTTCCGGAACCTTCTGGGCCGTTGCTTCTAAGCTGGAAGAAAAAGAAAGAAATCAGATTTGAACTGAAATCTGAATGCTCGAAATCTCAAATCAGCCCTTGGAATCGAAAGGCTAAACAATTTGTGGTCCTATGGATTTTGGGGCGCTACATCATTGGAGTTCAATCGAAGAAGGAAACTTGAATCAGCTAGGCTATAGAAACGAATAACGAACAGCAGAGCTCTAAGTTGATGAACTATCTCTTGAAATTGGTATAACTGCGAACGAATTGGAGTTATACTTTCGAATCGAAGCTAAAGAAACGAAGTATTAACTTGATATATTGTATCAGTCCAGAATTGACCTTAGCTGAAACAAATCAAGGCCAGTTAATTTGTTTTAATTGTTAGAACATGCATTGATTATTTAAGGTTTTGTGTAAATCAAAAAGGGAGAGATTGATGGATCTGTGTAAACAGATCCTGATTAAGTTTTGAATTACACAAAACCTGTTATTGTGTTTCTAACAATTCTCTTAGTGTACAGACGCAGGAAATCGAAGAACTGTTCAGTCGACGGCTTACAAGATAAAGTTCACAGCTGTTTTGGTGCAATATTTTAAACGGCAGCTGGATTAGCAATTGAGACGTCCAAAGTTGGATCAGTTGTTCGTAATCAGGCAGAGGCCAATTTAGACCAGCAGCTGTGATATTCGCTAATGATTGGAGAAAGGATCGAAGAAGAAGATAAACAGTGGAGCGCTAACAAGAGCTGGAATCAGCAATGATGACGTCAGCTTATCTATTGGAAGAAGCTGGTGGCAGCAACCATGACGTCATCATATCTGTTGAAGAAGCTGGTGGCAGCAACCATGACGTCATCATATCTGTTGAAGAAGCTGGTGGCAGCAACCATGACGTCATCATTTCTATTGGAGGAAGCTGTGATAAGCAAACATGACGTCAGCATTTCTATTGTTAAGAAGAGCTGGTTTCAGCAAAGATGATGTCAGCCTTTCTATTGGAGGAAGCTGTGATCAGCAAAGCTGAGGTCAGCATATCTGTCGAAGGAATATCTGAAGAGCAGAAGCTGTCAACAGTTAGCGAACCAGTTGAAAAGAAGAGAAACTTTCAACAGTCGATGAAGAAGTATGAGCAATAATGAACAAGAAACTGACAACAGCAAACGTAACAGTGAAGATGCGAACAAGAAGTCAGTCGTTGACAAAAGATGATTTCAGTAGTTGAAGAATAGAACAGAAGCTGTTGACAGATACCATTACAGAAGCTGTCGACAATAATGAGTTGAAGAATAAAGCATAAGCTGTCAACAGTTTATTGTACATGAAGGACAGAAGCTGTTGGACGCAATCAACGCTCAAAATGGTAAGAATAAATGGCTGAGATTGAGTCTTGCAAATGCCTTAAATCAAGGGGACAAGATTTGTACTATTCTGGGAAATAGTACAATATACAGAGGAGCATTGCACACATTTGGAAAGAAGACAAATTAGCCATAACAAGTGCAGAAAGAAATTGGAATTTATCTAACGGCTATATCTCTTGAAGAAGCTATTTATACGAGGAGATTGAAGTTTGAAGAAGATGATGACTGTGCGATGATTTCGTGAGGAAACAGAGGGAAGAATACTGGAGACAAAACAGTAGACCACCATTAGAGAGGAGCGCTTATTGAGTGTCTACTGCTGAGTCTCAATTAGCTTTTGAAGAAGCATTTCCCTAGTGTGTGAGATTCATTTATTCGAGAGTTGTGCTTTCACTGTAAATCTCACACACACAGAGATTCATTCACATTCATTTACAGTGAATGAATCTCAAACCCAATACAAATCAGATCCCGTCCAAGCACGATGACGTTATACTCTGTGTTTGTAGCATTTGAACAGAGACGTTAAACAAGTTCTGAGTGAACAGCCGTGGGCTGATAGTTTCTAGGAGTTCTCGCAGCTGCTGGTTGCGGGATCGGGTCTGTACACGTTGTATAGATCAAATCTTCTAGTGGAACCTTCCGAGGTGGAAGAAGGGGAGACGTAGGACATTGAGGTCCGAACTTCCATAAACAAATCTTTGAGTATTGTATTCTGTTATTCATTCCGCATACTCATTCATATTTATTTAGCACGCATATTTCAGAACATAGCACACTTGCACAACTCTCGAACAGATTTATGTTGTACATAAATCTGTTTGTGTTGTTTTAAAATAATAGGATTCAGTTCTGGTGTTTTCCGCATGATTTTAAATCATACCAGATTTGTCTCCGGTGCTCTAGCTTTTAAGTGTTCAAGAACCAGAGGTATTGCACCTCATATTTTAATTAGCAGCGCAAAATCTTTAAAATCTTTCAAAGCAGCGTTGCTAAGTTTTTTAAATCGGTCCTAACAGAATCAGCTCGAAGTATGAAGCATACTTGCTCAGAATAGAAAATCAGCTCTGGGCTATTTGGTCAACTCAGATTAGGAGAAACCAATATAACTTAAATGAGCAGATCAGAATACAATGGTCAAACAAAGTCAACTCAGATCGGACAATGAAATCAGATCGCAAGCAGACTGGACAATGAAATCAGATTGCAAGCGGACTGGACAATAAAATTAGATTGAAAGCGGACTGGAAAATCAGATTGCAAGTGGACTGGACAATGATAGGACCGGACAATAAATTCATATCACGACTTAAAAATCAGGTATGAGAAAAGAAATAATCGCAACTTAAAATCAACTTGGAAAAATCAGCCATAAAAAATATGCAGGAAAACGTTACAGAAAAAAAAAAGTATAAGCTGTTTGTAAGATGCCAAAAGAGAAGTTGTAAGGAAAAAAAGCTGTAATCCAAAAATTATGATTTATTAGTATTGAGACGGCTGTAAGGAAAAAAAGTGGACGATCCCGGAATTGTTGTTTGATATGGGGGAAGAAGCGCCTCCTGCTGATACATCGTCGCCTCCACCGCCGTCGTGGCAGAGTTATATAGCTTCGGAGCTGCCGCGCACCTTCCAAGACTCTGCACACTCCGCCATTCAGTCCGCTCGCTCAATTCAGCAATCCTCCTCCACACACCTGCGCACGCTCAAGGTAACCATTTGCAATCGCTACTTGCTTCTTTCTAACATTCAATTTTCACTGTGACGATGAGGAATTGTGCAGGATCTTATACCACAAGTTGGAAACTGGTACAGATCTTACGAAGAGGCTTTCTTCCACGAAGTTAAAGGTCAATTTGTCATCGCATACAAATTCCATTTCCATACATCAATTGTCTGAGTGCTTTTCTGATTTGTGTAATTTAAAAGGCCTGGTATCCTGACTTTTTTATATTCTGATATCTCATCCACATACGTGTGGCTCGTCGGCTGAATTGAATAGTTCATATTTTAGCCTCGTTAGGGTAAAATCTGTTGGGTGTTCTAATACATCGGTAAACAGTTCACGATATCAGATTGGTCGAGGCGAGGAAAGTCCTCTTTCCGTAATACGAAATTGTCTGACTATAGTGCTCTCGTACCGGCAATCATCCATTAGATACAACGACCTACGAATACGAGTCTCCGAGTTCTACACTGCCTGTATTTATGGGTATGGTCGGATGCCTTGAACAGACGCATGCTTTCGAGAAACGTCATTCCGAACCGTTGCACTGCTTCGAACAGTTGCATTGTTTTTGAGCGATCGCACGCCATCCCAAATGGTTGCAGCGTTTCGATCGGACGCAACCATCCCGAATAGCTCGCAGCGTTCCAGGCATGAGCAGGTGTACTGTTTCAGAAAAACCGGTTCAGTCCGGTTTAGAGTACGCAGATCAGCTCGTCTGCCCATATCAGCTAGGGGCTTCGTACTAGATCGCGCATTATAAACAACACGGAGCAGATCAGCACGCAGATCTTCCCCTCAGCGTAGGTCGTCACAACTTACGAGGTCAACTCAGCTCGCGGCGGTCAACTCAGTTTGCGACGGTCAACTTAGCTTGGGGCCTCAACACAGCTCGCGACCTGACTGCTTTCAACCAGATCGCTTGCGACCTGAAACATCTCGCGATCTGTCTGCTCGCAACCAGATCGCTTGCGACCTGAAACAGTTTTCATTCACATTTCCCAACAATCCCCCACATGAATGAAATCAATTCACGTGTCCTGACTCGTTTGAAAGTTCTTTGTGAATTATTATTGCATCAGGATAGATAGCTTTTGACCTTGAACCTTCTTTAGTGACATACCATGGGATTTGCTAGTTAGGCAGTGACGTGATGTCTTGAACTAGCCAACCGTTTGTGTAAATCAGGAAAATGGTACTTACACAACAATAACTCTTAACATATTTTGTTTTCATTGTTGTGTCGTTTTCAGCCCTGGACCATATCTTAGATTCATAAGTGTTTTTCCATTTGAAGCGGCCATTACTTCTCATTTTATAGGTGATCTCCTAGCGAGGGTATCTTGCCATACCCTACCTGTTAGGTATAGGAATCATTAAAAGCAAGCTTAACCTCACCACATGTTGCAGGTATGTCTTACTTGAATATTACAGGAATGAGACTTACAGGTTCCAAGTATGCGAACTAATATTTATAACTTAGTTGTCCCTTTGAACCAAGGTCTTGGGATCTCCAATTCTCAAGGTTGGTTAACGCTATAAACATTTTATTTTGTGGGTTTTAATCTCATTCCTTCCATCAGTTTGTACATTTGATCTTTAATAAACGGATCCGTTAGGTTTTCTTTTGACCTGATGTAGTCAACCGAAATAACCCCATTAGAGATCAATTGTCTAATGGTATTGTGTCTTCGACGAATATGTCGAGATTTACCATTGTACATACTACATTGTGCTCTTCCTATTGCCGACTAGCTATCACAATGAATGACAATGGAATGCACATGTTTGTTCCAGCAAGGAATATCTTCAAGGAAGTTTTTTAGCCACTCGGCGTCTTCCCTTATCTAAAGCAATAACCTCTGATTCCATCATTGATCGAGCTATACACGTTTGTTTAGATGATTTCCAAGTAACTACTCCACCTATAGTGAACATGTATCCACTAATGGACTTATAGTCTTTTGTGTCCGATATCCAATTAGTATCACAATATCGTTCTAAGACTGTTGGATATTTCGTATAGAATAAACCGTGGTTTGATGTGTATCTTAAATATCCAAGCATTCTTGTTAAGGCTTTTCAGTGATCTTTACTTGGATTGCTCGTGAACCTACTCAATTTGTTGACGGTGTGTGCAAGGTCTGTGCGAGTGCAGTTTCTTAGAAACATTAAACTCCCTGTTACCCTTGCATAGTCAAGTTGAGAGAGGTTCTCCACGATTCTTAGCTAGGTGAACGCCCAAGTCTATCGGTGTTCTAGCAGGACGACTTACCAAAGTACTGAATCGTTCAAGTATCTTCAATATAATGGGTTTGTGGTAATATAATTCCATGATCTCTAGGATAATATCACACATACCCAAATCTTTGGTGTCGAAATGTTTTTTCAACAGTTCCTTGGTATGAATAATCAACTTATGATTATTGCCCATGATTAGCATATCATCAACGTAAATGTACACAATTACATACGAACTTGAAGTACCTTTTGATGATCTTGAATCCATTTGACTTCACCGTAGAGTCAAACTTTTCATGCGATTGTTTTGGCACTTGTTTTAGTCCATACAGTGACTTAACAAGTTTACATACTTTCTTTTGTTGTCCGAGTATAACAAACCATTCGGGTTGTTCTATGTAATTTCTTCATCGAGTTCTCCATTCAAAAATGCAGTCTTACATCCATCTGATGAATCTCAAGGTCATGCAATGCTGCTATAGTGATGAGAACACGAATGGATGTAATCCTTGTGACTGGAGAATAAGTGTCGAAGAAGTCATACCCTTTCTTTTGTCTAAACCCTCTAGCAACCAAGCGAGCCTTGTATTTGTCTATAGATCCATCTTCTTTATATTTCCTTTTAAGGATCCATTTGCATCCTAAAGGTTTGTACCTGGGGGAAGATCAGTTAACTCTCAGGTAGGTTATGCAGGATGGAATCTATTTCATCTTGTATAGCTTCTTTCCAGAAAGGTGCTTCCGGATTAGACAAAACTTCTTGAATGGTTCGAGGTTCATCATCTAACATTATGTTAGGAACTCAGGACCAAATGATTTTCAATCCTTGCTCTTTTACTGCGTATAGGTTCATCATTTGGCTCGGGGGAGTCAATTGTTGTTTCATAAGGTCTCTTGGTAGAGCCTTCTTTCTTTTCTTTCGAGTGAAAGTTGCATTCAAAGAATATGTCATTCCTTGATTCCATGATTGTTCCCTCACTAGTACCAGATTTTTCCGACTTGTGAACCAAGAAGCAATATGCACTGCTATTGTGTACATATCCTATAAACACGTAGTTAATTGTTTTAGGTCTATCTTGATTTGCTTCGGCTTAGGTATTTCTACTTTTGCCAAGCACCCCCATACTTTAAGGTATTTGTAAGATGGTTTGCGGTCCTTCCATAACTCATAAGGAGTTTCATCTTTACTTTTGTGTGGTATCTTGTTGAGAATGTGGTTTGTAGACAATATTGCTTGCCCCCACAGGTTTTGAGGTAAGCCAGAATTTATGAGTAAAGCGTTCATCATCTCTTTCAGAGTTCGATTTTTGCGTTCTGCAACCCCATTAGATTGAGGTGAGTATGGTGCTGTGGTTTGATGAATTATGCCAGAGTTTGAACAGAATTCTTCAAACGGAGCGACATACTCTCCACCTCTCACTTCGAATCATCTTGATTTTGGATGTCAATTGATTCTCAACTTTATTCTTATAATTCTTGAACGCTTCTATTGCTTCATTCTTATTTCTTAATAAATATCTCGTGCAATCATCGATAAACGTTATGAAATACTTTTTGACACCTCTAGTTTGCACGAGTTTTAAATCACATTCATCGGTGTGAATTAATTCAAGTGGCTTTATACTTCTTGTTATGGAATGGAATGGAGACTTAGCCAATTTTGCTTCAACACATATCTCACATTTTTCTTTTCGATTTCTTTTCAATGCAGGTAATGCATTTAAGTTAACTAGTCTTTGCAACGTGTTGAAATTGACGTGTCTTTTAAACGTTCATGCCACAAATTGATACTTTCAATCAAGTAAGCAGAATTGTTAACTTTATTCTTCGCCTCAGGGCGGATAACATTCATTACATTTAGTTTAAAGAGTCCATTATCTTGGTACCCTTTGCCTACAAATATTCCGCTTTTAGTAAGTACAAACTTGTCCGATTCAAATACAAGCCTAAAACATGCTTTGCTCAGGAGGGATCCAGAAACCAATTCTTGCGAATGTCCGGCACGTGCAGCAAATTCTTCAACTTCATTTTATTTCTAGATGTCATCTTGAGTACCATTTTCCCGATTCCAACGACATCAGACGTCATAGAATTTTCCATGTAAAGTTTCCTATCACTGACAGTAGTGTAGGACGAGAACATCCCCTTTTCAGAACATATATGACCAGTGGCACCGGTGTCGATCCACCATTCCCTCGGGTTATCCACCAAGTTGGCTTCAAACACGACAACAGATAAGTCAAGTTCCGAAAGGTCGATGGGTACACTCCGATCCTGGACAGTGTTTGCTTGGCTCGTTCTTTGACCTTTGTCCTTTTTCGGAAGATGAGAGTCCTTGGCCATATGGTTTGGTTTACGACAATTGTAGCACGTTCCCTTGAACTTTTTGGCCGTCCCCGGGCGTTTGTGCTTCTGAGCATTGCTTGATTCAGTCAAATTTGCTTTTGCCTCGGCCTCCATAGTTTTCTTGTACGCCTTGGCGTCGGAGGTTTGACTATCCTCCTCGATGCAGAGTCGCACAATCAGCTCTTCAAGTTTCAACTCCTTTCGCTTGTACTTCAGGTAGTTCTTGAAGTCTCTTCGCATCGATGACAATTTCTCGATTATTGCCGCTACTTGGAATGTTTCATTTATCCATTCCTTCTGCCAATAAATCATCAATGATATTTTGAATTTCTTGTACTTGGCTCATAACAGATTTGCATCCACCATTTGTAGTCCAGAAACTTGCCGACGACAAATTTCTTCACTCCGGCATCCTCTGTTTTGTACTTCTTCTCGAAGAAGTTCCACAACTCCGTTGCAGTCTTGACGGAACAGTACACGCCGTACAGAACGTCGTCTAAACTATTTAGAATGTAGTTGCGACACAAGAAGTCGCTGTGGTTCCACGCATCAATAGTAGTCCGCCTTTGTGTATCATGGTCGCCTTCAGTGACGATAGAGGGTTCCTCTGTTAAGAACCGGGACAGGCTGAGAGTGGGAACAACATCTTCTATTGCCATCGTTTGCAATCTGCACTCGAGAATTTGAATGTTTTTTCATCGTGTGCAGTAGCAGCTGTGGCGAGTGGTGTAAAGGTCACGGATGACATCTTCGATCAAGTGACAGAATAAAACACATAATATTTCGTCTTGCGATTGTTGGGTGTTCTAATCTGTCGATGAACAGTTCAAGATAGCAGATTGATCAAGGCGAGGAAAGTCCTTTTTCCGCAAGACGAAATTTCCCGAGTATAGTGCTCTCGTTTCGGCAATCGTCCCTAAGATACAACGACCTACGAATTACGAAGTGTAGCACCACACTGAGTAATTTCAGCGAACAAATTAAGTGTTTAAACTTTGTTTTGAGTTGGGAACAGAGTGCAGGGAAAACATAGTGCAGAAGAGTAATCGGAGAAAGCAGACTGGAGTGAGTCTCCGAGAACTACACTTCCTGTATTTATAGGGGTGGTCGGATGCTTTGAACGGACGTATGCTTTCGAGAAACGCCATTCCGAACAGTTGCACTGCTTCGATCAGTTGCACTGATTTGAACAGTTACAGTGTTTCGAACAGTTGCACTGCTTCGAACAGTTCAACTGCTTCTGAGCGATCGCACGCCATCCCAAATGGTTGCAGCGCTTCGATCGGACGCAACCATCCCGAACAGCTCGCAGTGTTCCAGGCATGAGCAGGTGTACTGTTCCAGAAAAACCTGTTCGGTCCGGTTTAGAGTACACAGATCAGCTCGGGGATTCGGACCAGATCACGCATTGTAAACAGTACGGAGCAGATCAGCACGCAGACCCTCCCCTTAGCGGAAAGTCGTCACAGCTTACGAGGTCAACTCAGCTTGCGACGGTCAACTAACCTCGTGGCGGTCAACTCAGCTTGTGGCCTCGACGCAGCTCGCGATCTGATAAAGCTCGCGACCTTACTGCATTCAACCAGATCGCTTGCGACCTGAAACAGCTCGCGATCTGTCTGCAGACAGATGCCGACAGATCGTTTGTGACCTGAAACAGTTTTCATTCACATTTCCCCACAAAATCCTTGCCCATTCACATTCCAATATTTGATGGATTTGTGGTATTTGTCTAAGTCATTTTTAACTAGGTGAATCTTTAACCCCTTTTTTTTTTAAATAATGTCTTCTGTCAATTTGCTTATTGTGTACCCGCTTCTATGCAGATGACTTGGTGAGCTTAAATGAACACCCAGTCTTGGCCGGTGGAGCTGCTGTCACTACTTTTCTCCTTCTTATGCGTGGTATGCTTTTAATCAACTGCTATGCCTCCTTGCTTCCTTCATAAGCTTTGAAATGGATACAAATCAAAGTAGGAAAATACTGTGAATAATAACCAAACAAATGAAAGTTTTTTTGCATGTTCCTTCTTATGTATAAAATGTATGGCAATTACATTTAGAAGTTTGTAACTTAGTGGAAGCAATCTACCATTACTGAAACACTTCTATGTCCAAATTCCAATACACCTTACCTGTGACCAGAAGCGGGTGCCGTATTGGAACTGTGGTACTTGTCCTTGCGTAATTCTGAGGTATTGTGAAGAAGATTCTTTGAACTTGATAAGAGTTAGTGTGAATCTATCCCGTATATTACTATCTGCTACCTCTTTTTCCCTTTTGGTGGTTATGATTAATTAAATGTATTTCGATTTCTGTGCTCACGAACTGGAAATTTTTTCATAACAAATATAATGACTCTGTATACAAGCTTGGGCACTATGACCCACAAAATCTTGATCCACAACTTTCATTATCTTAGATACCTGTGTAAAATTTTTTTTCCACCATGTATCTGAATCCTTGCATCATCCTCCTGCCCCACTGTTGTGAAGCTTTGAGCCTGAGCTCTCTTTGATTTTTTCTTAGCCAAACTATTGATGGTCTTTCAAAGTTAATTGGATGGGTGTAGTTGATATATTGCTGGGAAATTCTTGCAAAAATATTCGGTCCTTAACATCACATCCGGCAAGATATATTATATTAATCATTTTAAAAGATAGACCTAGAGCAAAAGATTTCTGGTAATGATCTTAAAATCATAGATGAACCGGCTAAGTCCTCAAAACAACTTGCAAACTTATTAAGATGCATTGTGGATATAGGAGCCAAAAAATCTACTTGTTCAAATATTGCTTGTGGTTGGCAGGACCTAGAAGGTTTTTGTTTCGCAACACATTGGGTCGACTTCGGAGTGAAGAGGTATTAAATTTCACACCATCTGGTTTTTCATGTTCTTGCGTATTTTCCACTTGCAAGTGTACGTTGTCAAATTTAATATATCATAAGTAAAGTACCGTTCATACGGAGAATGAATAATTTAATTTTATATCAAGTACTGTAATTATAATAATCTCGACTTTATCTAAAAATCCAAGGTTCCGTTTGGACATGTTTTTAAAAAATATTTTTATAAAAGTGTTTTTTAAAAAATCTTGAAAAATGTTTTGAAAGTATTTTTAAAAATAAATATGCGTTTGGACAATTATTTTATAAAAACATTTTTAAATTAAAATATGTTTAGATAAGTATTTTAGAAAATGATTTATAATTAAGAAATAGTATTAAAATAACATTCAAAAAATTAATCTAATAAAAAAATATTTAATTGATCATTCATATAAAGTTTACCTATATTTTGTATTTTAAAAACATTATAAAACATCTTTCACTTGTTTTTCAAAAAGTGTACTTCAAAACTAGTTTTTAAAAACATTTTTCAAAAACATTTTATAAAATCTTATCCAAACACATATTTAAGTTTTTTTAACTTTAAAAACACTAAAAACGTTTTTTAAAAACATGTCCAAACGGAGTCTTGATAATGAATAGTAAAAACAATTTTTTTTATTTTGAGAGGTCAAGGAAAATTCTAGAGGTTTGATTTCAATTGACCATCACCTAAGTTTAATCCTTCTTACTTTCCGTATCATGAATTCTTCTATTCTATCGGCCGAGAAACATGTAGTTTTAACCCTTTTTACCAAGGAATTGATAAAATGTATTATTCAATATCGATTCCAATATCCTATTAAATATCAAATATCAAAATGAACGTTGCACAAGATTCATCTAATGGCTTGAATGGAATGATAGGTCTTTTGAACTCTACAACATCCACGATGTGTTTTCCCTATGATCGAATTCAAAATGCCCTCTTCCAAGTGTTAGATTCTAAAAGTAAATCATTTAATCTATGACCAGTAAAATAAAAGCATTAAAATCTGGAAAACACAAATTGAATTGCTGAAGAATTCAAATATATGAATTTAAATGATAAACATAGTCTCAATGTTAAGTGACATCGTTTCTCTAGAAGAAAATTTTGGTTCACGATGAAAATAACAAGTTCACTAAACATGTTCTTGAACATAATCAAAAGAAAAGAGAAGGGCAGAAGAAGCACAAATTGAAGATGATGATTCTGTCACCGGATGCAGCCTTCTTCGACTCATAACTCAATTGAAGATGATCACCGGATGCAGCCCTCTTCGACTCATTACTCAATTGAAGATGATCACCGGATGCAGCCTTCTTCGACTCTATACCATATGTCCTTGCACTTTTGATGGTCTTTTCACTGTCCCCTTGAACTCTCTCTTCAGTTCTGATGGTAAAAGTCCTTCAAAAATAACCAAACCTCCTTTTAAAACCTAGTCGCGTAGGTTTTCTCGCTGACACCTCGCAGCATGGGTGCGCTCATGGACTGCGCTGCTGGGCCCATCGTTCTGTATATTTTTCACAATCGTTGCCGGGTGCGCTCCCGTCTTTGAGCGATGGTGCGCGTAAGATTCTGTCCGAGCTTTCCTCTCTTTCTTTTTTTTTCCATTTTCCACGCTTTTTCGATCAAACCTTTTTTTGATATGCATTTGACCTAGATTTCTGCAATTTATACAAACAACACCAAAACATATAATCTTGCTCAAAATATCATCAAAACTAAGTTCAAATCACCTAAAAACCAAGAGCAAAATGACACTTATCAAATAACCCCAAACTTAGTTTTTGCTAGTCCCGAGCAAAATAAAATAACAAGAAGAATCAAAAGTAATTCGACACAAAAACTAAAAACCAACGAGAGGAGTAACTACCAAATAAACTGATGTCGTGCAATAAGTAAATCATTGTAGGCCTCGATGCCAAGCGACATCGTTTCTCTAGAAGAAAATTTTGGTTCATGATGAAAATAACAAGATAACATGTTCTTGAACATAATCAAAAGAAAAGAGAAGGGCAGAAGAAGACGAAATGAAGATAATGATTAGGTCACTGGATGCAGCCTTCTTCGACTCAGAACACGAATTGAAGATGATGATTCGTCAGGGGATGCTAGAATAGTACATCTTCTCATTCAAGTATTCGCCACAACATACTAAAAAATTCGTGGGTGTGTATGATTTGTCATTCTCGTTCAATTAACGCGAACACCGGGAAAATTATGCAGCCAGTGAATTCATAAACTCATAAATTCATCAACTCTTGTTAAAACCAAAACAAAAAATTATTAACTCAAATCAATAGAAGTTTTGGATAATTATCCGGTTTGATAAATCTCTTAGACAAGACAAATGTATCCAAAAATGTATCGATGCAATGAGACCAGTCTGTGTATTGACCAGAATCTATACTCATCAAAAGTGTTTCTCGAGCATCCATATGCTTAACTCTCGTACTCTTCTCCACTAGTATATTGGACAAATGTGACTTGGTCAATAGGACTTCGTGGCTTATGATGTAACACCTCTGTTATTGTCTACAGAGAAAAGAGATGGGAATATAAACTAAGAGAGCTAGTTAATTTTGTCCCTAAACACATTTCATTTTCAAATTTTTCTTCCTCTTCTCTTTTCTTTGAGTCACTCCACACTTTTAATATATAGAAGCTCTTTCCTTTGCAAGTTTTTTTTTTTATGAAGAGGTTTAATATTTTCGTGTAGGGAGTACTTGGTCACTTGTGGGAAATATATTGTATAAGCTCAGCTAGGTTGTGAATGTGGGATTTCGAAATGATGCCAAATGGGGTTACCACATGCTTGGCATGTGCCATTCGTTTCCAGTAAGCTCAACTGGTGACTAAGGATTGAATGATGTCATTAGGTAATTTAAAGGCTCAAACATCTAAAAAATTTGCCTAAATCATTCATACGACACATATTGTCCGTATTTTGCCTCGAAGGGTACTAAGGCTAGTTTTAGACTATTCTTGATTCATAGTTAATTCATCTCAAAGCAACGATATAATTCATATCACTCAACAGTTACAAAGAACGGGTTCACAAAGATGGTCAAATTTAACAAATGCCATTCTTTAACATTCAGGCTCAAAAGGCTGCAATTGGATTACTTTTATCAAATAACACAGGCCCAAATAAATTCCAAAAGTTGCCAACATAATCTCCGTGGTTCAAAACAATTTGTCTCGATATGAAATGGAAATCACACAAATTTCAAACTTATTTGTCTATTTAGTATCACACAGTGTGTGTAACATTTTTCTCGGTGCAAATATATCAAACAATCATGGCGTTCATGCTTGAGTTTATGAGAACTTTAAAACGATCATGATCAATTTAATCAGTTGTTCAGTAAATGTTTGAAAGGTTTCCCATCATTGACCCAGTGATTACTTCTTTCACGACTCCCTTTTTTTGTGTTTGAATGAAACAAAAAAAAACACTTACTGGAGGACTGTAAATGAAATGACTAACTGTTGCAGGACTTGAAATAACTCCCCTCAAACTTAAATTATGCATTGTCCTCCATGGATCCAAAGAAGATAAAGATAAAGGCAACGCATGTGCCGGAATCGACAACCGTCAATGACAGTCGTTCGCACCATCGTTATCAGGTTCGTGGGGTGGCCATGAAGATGGAGGTTGAAATGGAATATCGTCAGGTGAAGTGACGGGGAAGCGTCGGGCTAACACGAAAGTAAAATCCAGCATGTAGTTCATGAAAGTGTTAGCCCTGTGGTGATATGCTTGCAATCTTGATTCTCCTTCTCCAATTGTATCCTATCATCCTGCATGAGGTGAGGAATGAGTGGTGGAGCAGGCTGACGCCGTTCTGCTGCATAACGATTGAACTCTTCTGTTTCATTTCTTCTAGACCATTCGGCTTGACTCCTGGGCTCTCAGCTGCATTAAGTTGATTGGTACTGGGTTTCAACAACTCTCGGCTGCACGACGATTGAACTCTTCCTTAGCAGTTGTTCATGATGCTCCAAAATGCCCACCATATAGTGCTGAATGGCATTATTCGAGAATTTTGTTGCCTCATCTTCATCGATACATCTTGTCATCACTTCGTCTGCACATCTCTTGAACATGAAAGGTTCATCCTAGAGATAGAATTTTGCATTGTGGGAGAATTTCCTCTTTTGATGATGATTAAGACAGGCGTGAAACACCACAAGAAAGAAAATTAGCTAGGCCAGCAAACCAAGACATTTAGCAGTTACCTGAAAGAGTTTTTCATCTGGAATAGTCTCTTGAATGAGCTTGTTTTCGACCTTCTCCTCCATTATCAAGTGAGATAGATGATCCACTACAACATTTTCGCTACCTTTCTTATCCTTATGTCAGGGTTAAATTCTTGAAGCTAGATCTACCTAATCAGTCTAGGCGTTGCATCCTTTTTCACAAACATATAACGGTGTGGTCTGTATTCACAATTACCTGACCTAAATTTATCAATGGCGAACACCCTAGCTAACATTTCTTTTTCAGTCGTGTTGTAGTTTTTTTGAGATCCATCAAGGGTTTGACCCGCATTGTAGATTACTCTAACATCTTATCCTTCGTTGACCTAGAACCGCTCCAACTGCATAATCACTGGGATAACACATCAAATTAAATGGTTCTTTCCAATCCAGAACTGTCACTTTTGGTGATGAGACAAGTGCTTCGTTGATTTGTTAGATGCCTACAAACTCGCCGTCAAAATTAAAATGTGAGTTCTTTTCCAGTAAATTACACAAGAGCTTGGTCAGGCTCATCATGGCCTCTTCAGCGTTTGACCTACTTCCTGCAATTTACACAAACACCAAAATTCATTATATCGCTCAAAAAAATTATCAAATCTAAGTTCAAATGACCTAAGAACCAAGTGTGAAATCACACTTATCACATCTTATGAAAAGAGGATATATATTTTATCACAGTTGCGGAGATCAGTTGTGTTTTCAAAATCTTCTGCTTAGTTGAAGAACTTCATGGTGCAATGTGCACTCTGCAGTATCCTAGAAATTCAGCACATCTATAATCAGAGCTGTTTGCAGGCTCAATTTGTCAGAGCTGAGAAGAATGTCAAAGAGTTGAGCCTTTCTGTTGAATTACTGAAGAGGGAAAGCAAGAAACTGCTTGAAAGATCAGTGCTAGCTGAAAAGGACATGAATCGTGGCCATTCTAACCTCATGTAGAACATTATTTGAAGCACTTCGATGCTTTGTATTTAACATCTATTGTTTTATGAACCCAATCTTTGACTTAACGTGTAGGAATGCTGGAACTCAGATTCAAAGTCTTGGAAGATCAGTTTATAACGCAGAAGCTAAGGCTGCTGGTATGTTACACCCATTTTTATCTTGTTAACTTGACGAACTAACAATTGCAAAAAACTTTGTTCCTTGCATTTCCTGATTCTCACTTTGACTTGTCATGCCTTGACTTGCCATTTTTTGTTATTAGTCAAGGAGAAAAAATCATCTCTTTTACTATTACCAGCCTAGTGGTTTCAGTTATCATTTGTTTGCAACTGTCAAGTGTTTTTAAGACAGATAAAAGTTTCCATGTACTGGATGAAAATGTGTATATTCTATTTTATGTTTTCTGAGGCTCAGGACTTGAAATGTCATGGTTGTTCAAGGTCTGGTTGAGCTGATTATGAATACAAAATTAGGAATCAGATTGAAGGTCAGTTATGAGTAACAGAATAGTAAAGAAAACATCACTTATTGCGTGTACCTGAACCCTTACGCAAGCTAGGACTTGCAGCATTTGCTTGATATGATGAACTTGAATGAACTTTGACGAGTTGGATACATCCTGGTAGCCTCAGGATTTTCTAGCTACCTGCATCATGTTCTTAATAATTTCATCGTCTTCTTAGCTTGTTCTTGATAATTTCATCAACTTCTTCTTAGATCTGATGGATCTTCTGCGAGAAATTCCTGGTAGAGAGGCTTTGAAGCTACGAGCAGATGTAAGTGCCTTAATCGTAATGTTTCTAGCAACATTATTCTCAAGCTACTCTGTAATGTCTACTGTTTTATAGATCCAGTTTCTCCTGTTAATACTTGTGTTTAATCAGGTGGCTTCTATGGCATCACATCTGCGGCAACAAAGGGTGGGGATGGATAAAAGGATTATTAAAATTTCTGAATTAGGTGTTCCTGTCTAACAAATTGCCTGTTTCTCTAATAAGAGGAGATGCTCATGTGTTAAGTTGTTGGGCCGTAATTGACACTCACAACTCTTCTTGTTTATTCAAAGGAAGATAGCAAGAGGAATGCTCATCATATCCATTGAATGGATCGAATGACCGTCTCTTATTGAGTGACATATTGTGTTTGATTTAGAATGAGAAGGGTATAATTCAGCCATGATACATATACTAAAAGTACCAGTTAAAAATGGAACCTGGCTGGCCGTACTATGATTTTTTTCATGTTAGTCATTCTTGTTATTGATGCGTGGAACAATGATCAATAAAGCAGTTTTAACCCTGTTCATGATTCCAGGGGCCACATCGGGTTAACCTTCGATTTAGCAGGCTCGTAACAAAGTCGTAATCCAGTAGAAACCCAGATTAGTCCTGTATCCGTGAAACACCCACCCGATACCAGTTGACAGTGGTCTAATTTGATACCATAACATCCCTCAGGAAAGACCAATTATGATTTAAGAATGTTGTAGGTATCTCTGTTTCTATGTGCCTGTCCATGGAGTAATTGTTTCAACCACCGGTTCGGTGATTTGTGCTTTTGTAGTGGAGATATGTGGAAGGGTTATTTGACATGGGTGAGAGGAAGATGGTGTTTCTTTCCTAGGAACATGAGCTTCATTGAAACCCTTACCAGTGTTGTGTATAGCTAGGTTTCTTTCCGAAGAAAGAAAAAAATTCCAAATCAAAGTTTTTGATTTCTTTGTCTATTATAAAAAGCACAAGTGTGGCCATATGCCCATATATTAACCACACTTGTGCTTCCTTTTTATGATTGATGAAAGATATAGAAAAGTTCGGTTCAACCATCCTATCGAGGACGAGATGGTGTGCTCAGGTGTACTATGAAAGCTTAAATATGTGGTGTGTATAGCTGACAAATTCGAGTTCTCTCTCGAACACTACTGATTCACAACTTTTGTGTAAAGAGTGATCACTAGGAGCAAACTGGTCTGTGAAGGAAATCACCATATTCTTTTGACGACGAAGTGCCATTGTGTTTTCCTTTTTGTCCATTAAGGTTGCAGTCCATCGTCTATTCTATGTGACAAAATAGTCCCGGTATGCCTATATAATTTTCACCTGAAATAGTCCTCCACGTTAGTTGCATTTTAAATATAACGAGATAGACTTAGGCATGGATAATGAGGCGGATCGAATTGCAACCGTAAATCCAGTCGGAACCTTTTTTTGGAACTGGAACCATAACCAGTTTGAACCGGAAAAGTTCATGGGTCGAATTCAGTCCCCGATACAGGCTTGTTCTGGTTCTGGTTTTGCTTCGGTTCCACGAATTGGTTCCAATTAAAAATTGATAACATAAATAAAATTTCAAATTTGCTGCAACAACTGGAAGTTGCAACTAGTCATTCCACCAACCAGTGGCAACGACTAGATTTAAAAAAAATGCATTAACCTGGGGCCAAAATGCAATTGTATAAAATTGCACAAAAAACCTTATTTTATTATAAATATGAGAGTATTCTTTTTTCAATTTCTCAGCACAACCCCAACTATCTCGTTTGTTCTTCTTTCTATCGTAAATCCTCCAAATTCATATTATCGTATAGTATTTGAAACCTACACTTTTTTTAATTTATTTTCGTATCCCATATTTCATATCCTAAATCTTCAAGTTTTTCATATTATCGTGTAGTATTTGAAGTTACAATTGTTTATTTATTTTCGTGCCTGATAATTCATATCCAATTTTTCATATTTCTAATCAATTGTTCATTTACTTTCGATGGCCTCTTCTTCAAGTCATGGTGGTTGTCATCATGAAACGAGCGTTGTTCTTGGATTGAACTTTGAAGGGGGTCTTGATTTCGAAGAGGAAAACATCTAAAGTAAGAGCTCTACGAATTTTGTGAATAGTTGTGATTTTGTTGAATTTTACCAGAACTATCCAACTTGGTGTTCTTACTCTTCCTAGAAACACACTTAGAAAATATTGTTTCGAAATTTTAAAGAATACAAAAAACATTTAGTGGATTTTCTTTCATAAACTAAACGTAGAGTTAGTTTCACTATCGGCATTTGGATTATTGTTAAAACTTAATCTTATCTTGTTATAACTTGTCGTTGGATTGATGACACTTGCTGCCTGCAAAAAAAGAATTTAATATTTGAGAGTTTTGGAAGAATCATACACTAGTTACACAATTGGTAAATACATCCCACATACCTGTAGGTATTATCACATAGAAAATAAATTATGTCGATCACGTTCGATAATGCAACAAACAATAATACGGTAATAAAACAATAAAAACTATTCTGACTCTGATTTTTAGATGATGAACTATTTCATGTTAGATGTGCACGACACATTCACATATATTAGTTGTAATGCCCAATAAATCCATAAATCCACAACGATAGATCTAACTTTTCGAAGGATTTATTTTGCTAATTTCAGTACCCTTCTTCAGCTTCAATTCGGCGAATCAGTTTTCGTTCAAGCAGAATTTTCAGATTAGAACAGGAACCCGGTTTCCAGAAGTTGGCCGGTCGAACCCTATCAAGCACGGTCCAAGGTATTTTAAATCAGTCGGTGCAAATACTTTTACAAAATGAGCTCATGCTTTACCTTCACCCTCATTATCAAACTTCTTCCAACGATTTCCATTTTTAAAGCGGTGGGTACCGTGGAGAAAAGCTCTCTGCCGACCAGAGCTTCGAAACTCTTTCAAAGTGATTTTGATCGTGTTTGTAAGTGGTTTAACGTCGGAGGATTTCTGTTAGCTGTGTTCAGCAGTTGAGGCAAGTAAAATCTGTCTCTTGTTGTAATTTGGAAAGCATACATTGATTTCCTTCTTGCATGTTTGTAGTAGTTTTAAAGGTTTGAGAAATGTGTTTTTGAAGTTTTTCAAACACAGAGTTTAGATC
The DNA here is from genome assembly GCA_001598015.1 of Dorcoceras hygrometricum. Taxonomy (NCBI): domain Eukaryota; kingdom Viridiplantae; phylum Streptophyta; class Magnoliopsida; order Lamiales; family Gesneriaceae; genus Dorcoceras; species Dorcoceras hygrometricum. Next base: position 31,441 of record KQ994554.1, read on the forward strand.
ATGATGATTTCTTGAGAAAGTATTGGTTTGCTTGAGTTTTGATTCAGAAAAGTTTGTTAGAAAATATTTTACGATGTTCGATTCAGTTTCTTCTTGAAAATTCTAGGATGTTCTGCAAGTAGCTTACAAGCAGCTTACTTGTTTTTGTTTCTGGAATGTTTCCTTCGATATTTTCGATTACTTCAGACTAAGGAAATCTTCTAAACTGTTAGTCAATTATTGAGCTAAGTTCGTGATCTATTTATTTTTCTCGATATGATTTTAAGTCACGATCTGATTCTACTTCGAGCCGATCTGAGCTCCCGATTTGATCTCATTATCCGGTCTGAGTTAACTTTGTTTAACCATTATAATCCAGTCTGCTCGTTTAAGTTGTGTTGACTTTTCCTAATCTGAGTTGACCAAACAGCGCAGATCTGATTTTATATTCTGAACTGGTTTACGCTCACGTTCTGTTCGCAATCCGACCTGGTTCAACTTAGATCCACTCTGGACTGACACTGTAATTTCAATTTAGATCCACTCTGGACTGACACTGTAATTTCAATTTAATTCTTCATTCCTTTAGCTTCGATTCGAAGATATAACTGTAATCTGTTCAAAGTTATACCCAATTGCAAGAGACAGTTCTTCAGTTTAGAGCTCTGCTATTCGTTATTCGTCTCTATAGACTGAGCTGATTCGATTCTTCAATTGAACTCCGATATACTCCCAGTAGATTTCGAACATCAAATGAGTTTAAAATATCAAACCGTATAAGAAAGCAATCTTATTTAGATCAAATAAAAAGAAAGTTCACGGAGAGTTTAAAGAAAGTTTTAGAGAAAATTTAAAGGAAGTAAAATTTCCAGTTTAAGAATAATAATGGCAAAGATCACAGACGGTCAGCAGAGGTAGGGTGAGGATGCTGGCTAACGAATCGGTGTGCCTCTCTATAGGAAGGACAAGGATTATGGTTGACGAACTATATACCCCTTCACAAGTTTGGGATTTATTCTCCAGAGCCTGTATACATATGATAGCTTGTTCAAGCGACTGACCCAATGAGAGCTTATGCGTCATAACTCAACAGAAAATAAGAACAGAGAACAGGGTTGTCTACAACCACAGAATGGAGCAAAGTTCATGTTAAAGTTACTTACTTTAATAACAGTTGGGATTTATTCTCCAGAGCCTGTATACATATGATAGCTTGTTCAAGCGACTGACCCAAAGAGAGCTTATCCGTCATAGCTCAACAAAAAAGAAGAACAGAGAACAGGGTTGTTTACAACCACGGAATGGAGCAAAGTTTATGTTAAAGTTAATTCCTTTAATAACATAAATATTTTAAATGTTTCAAGCATGTTCGTTTATGCTTTCTCAGTTTTCAGTTTATCAGTTTACAATTTTCAACTTACGAGTTGTTCAAATTTTGAGTTCTATCAGCTTACGAGCTTTCAGTTTTTGTTATGGCTGTACTGCCTGCCTTCGTTATTTTCAGATTTGCTTGCTGAGCCTCTAGGCTCACTAGTTTTCCTAAGTGCAGGCGATCAGGTTTAGAGGTTGCTGGTTGGTGCGAGTTGGATCAGACAGGGGGTGTTTATCATGGAACCTGCATTTTGCGCTAGCCAGATTTTACAATTTCGTGTTCAGTTCAGTTTTGAATTAATTCAGTTCGTACTAAATTTATATAAGATATTTCAAATATAGTTTTCGCAACCCGAGTGAAAGTATTTGTAAATGTTTGTTTGTATTCCGCACAGTTATAAACTATGAGTTGTTTTCTAGTTCAAAGCTGAAATTTCCCAGAAGTATTTGGTTAATTTTCTTTGGACCAAGTACAAATTTGAGTATCATTCAATTCAAACCATCAATTTATAATTTCTATTCGAAAAATGTGGTCTTTACAATTGGTATCAGAGCATGGTCCTTGAGATAAACACTTTTTCAAGTCTGGGACAGTTCTCTCCAGTCGCTTAAGTTAACCTGTGAGTTTTATGTTCATGTTCTAGTACACATTATTCTTTCATGATAGTCTTGTGGTGGACTTGGGCTATGAAGACAGATAATGTCAGGAAGAGGAAGAGGAAGAAGAGATAGTATATAAGAGGATGGTGAATTAGGCTGTAGTAATCGTGTTTTAGCTAGCATGGCTCAGCTGTTGGAATGCTTGGTTGATCAATAAAGTCAAGGAAATGGCCAGTCAGCATGACGAATGTCTAGTCATGAGAACCCTCAAGAACTTTAGATGTCAGCGACCACAAGAACTTTCTGGTACAACTGATCCACTGATAGCTGAAGCTGGATCAAATATTTTGAGGTTATATTCGACCATGTACAATTATCTGACCAGGATAGACCTATTTGTGCTATCTATATGTTGAGACGAGATGCCATGATATGATGGGAAGGAGCCAAGCTGACAGTAGATTTGGCTATGTCACCTGGGAGGAATTCAAGAAGGTGTTCTTTGACCAAAATTTCACAGTTGATGTGAGGTCTGAGTTGAAGAGAGAGTTTTAACTCTGAAGCAAGGGAGTATGTCAGTGCGGGATTATATCCACAAATTTGAAAGAGATTGTTACTTTGTTCCGCTGATAGGAAGAGATGCGGATGAGAAGCTCCGTCACTTTGTCAATGGATTGCGACCAACGTTGAAACATGACGTTAGGCTAGCTGAACCAACATATTACAGAGCAGTCGTTAATAAAGCCCTGCGAGCTGAGCAAGATAGAAGGAGATTGACGAAGAACGTCAGCTTAAACGTCAATCCTTTCAACATAAGGACTAGAAGCAAGCTAAGTGACCCAACGACAACCAGCAGAGATATCAGGGACAAAGACCTCTACAACCCCAACCGATCAATGCAGTTCCTCATATTGATAACAAACTAGTTTGTCCAGTTTGTCAAAGGAATCACACTGGGCAGTACCGAGCTGGCCAGAACGTGTGTTACAAATGTGGTAATCCAGGCCACATTTCCAGAAATTGTCCACAGTCAAAGCAACTCATCACTAACAGAGCCTATGTAATTACATCAGATCAGGCTCAACCAGACTCTACGGTAGTTACAGATAAAATTTGTTGTCGCAATATGCCTACTATAGCCTTGTTAGATTCTGGTGCAACCCATTCTTTCGTATCAGCAGTTTTTGCTAAGAAATTATCTATCCAACCAGAAGCATTAGCGAAAGGTTATTGTGTTAACGTATCATCGAGAGAAATTTTATTAACAAATAGTATATTTCGCAACATAGAGCTTAAGCTGCAGGGGTATTACGTATATGCCGATTTGATAGTATTACCCATGCTTGAGTTTGATTTAATTTTGGGAATAGATTAGCTAACTAAGTACAGAGTAGTTATAGATTTTAAGTAAAGAATGGTAGAAGTTAAACCATCCAGCAGAAACCCATTTTGTGCCGAGCTGATAGACTCATTATGTAACGCACAGGAAATCCACAATTTCACAATGATAGATCTTAATTTTGAAGGGTTTATTTTCTAATTTCAGTATCCTTCTTCAGTTTCAATTTAGCGGTTCAGTTTTGTCCAAGCTGAATTTTCAGATTTGAGCAGGGACTCAGTTTGCAGGAGTTGGCCGATCGAATACTATCAAGCACGGTTCAGGATATTTTAAATACGGTTCGGTTTTTGTTGGCTTGTTTACAAAGCTGTACTTTCAAGAATATTTTTAAAATGGTGAGCTCATGCCTCCTGTTTTCCTGTAAAAGCACGTATCATCACTTTTCACACCACAATCAAACTCTTTCAAAAGAATCTTCATTTTAAAGCTGTGAAGAGCTCTCCACCAATCGACCGAAAACTTCATCTCTTTCAAAGTAATTTTTGGATCGCGCTTTTAGGTGGTTCAACACCGGAGGATTTCTGTTAGCTGTGTTCAACAGTTGAGGTTTCTTGCTGTACTTTGGAAAGCATATATTGATTTCATGTCTGTATGTTTGTATGAGTTTTAAAGATTTGAGAAATGTTTTTGAAATTTTTCAAACTTAGAGTTGATTGTGATGATTTATTGAGAAAGTATTGGTTTTCCAGAGTTTTGATTCAGAAAAGTTGTTCGAAAATGTGTAATTCCTAGAAATTTTCCCTATTAAGAATCGTATGCCTTAGTATTATTCTCTCTTATTCTAATAGCCATATTGACTTCGCTCTTTGATTTCTACCCTATTAATTATTCAAATTATTTTATGATGAGTACCTTTTTATTTGTACAGGTGCTACGAGGCAGGAATGGAGACGATGGGAACATCGAGGTAAAGATGATTTTTATAAAATTTATTTTTGAGGTCATTCCCTAAGCTTGAAAAAATTTCATAGTAGTGAAATTTTAAAAATTCCATTTTCTTAAAACAAGTTTTATTCTCATATTTTATCTAAATTTTCGAAAATTATACCAGGAGGGAGATAAGATTTTGATAGCATTTTATCAATCAGATAGCAAACTTATCTATTAGGTTTTAAAAACTTTGAAACACCTTATTTCCTTAATTAAATAAAGGTCCGGCCACACGCAAAAACACACACGATTTTTCAGAAAATATACAGAACCCTAGTTTTCACCCTGTAGCGCCGCCTCCCTCTCCCCCCCCCCAGCCCACCCCATTCAGCTTAGAGCTTTCTGCAACAAAAACCGACGGTGTTCCGGTTCTCTCCACCGGTTCCAACTTCGTAACATCAGTAGGAAGTTCTTCAACATAAGGCAAGTACAAAATCTCTTTTAACTGCATCTCTCATCCATGTTACTGGTTGTGTGTTTAAGTTTTCGATTTTTATTGCACGATGCTCTCAGCTCGCACCAGATCATGCACTGGCCAGCTTATGCGTACTGAACAATTATTGCCAAAGCTGAAACCATAAATAGCTCTCGTTTGTTGGCGCCCGAGCGTCGGATCCAGATCCCGCTCTCGGGGCACAACGGAAGTTAAAATATTTTGCCCGAGAACGGTCAATACATTAAATTGGTCTTATAATAGAAACAATTTAAACACATAAACATGAATAATAGGTGTTTAGATTGTTACCTGTCTGGCGACTATGCGCCTGTCTCCGACTATTTCTCCAATGAAAATAGCACTTCTTTGGTTGCTCCTAATCCGGTCCACCGACCAGTTTTCCAATTCCTTCGTTGGAGTTCATTAGAACCCCCAATGAAGATTTCTCAAGCAGAATCTCCTCGTTGGGACGATCACAGTGAAGTGCGATAGCGGCGGCGAGTAGAGGTGTGGCGGCGGCGGGAGGAGGGAGAGGAGGATAAAGGGAGATATGCTGAATAGCTTTTGTTGTGTTGTGTGTATTTCTTTCTCCCTTCATTTACATATTTATAGAATGAGGGAAAGAGTTTGATGCAAACAAAACTGTGAACATTCGGTTCAACTCAAACTGTGAACAATCGGTTCAACTCAAACAGTGAACATTTGGTTCAAGTCGAACTATGAACATTCGTTTCAAGTCGAACTGTGGACATTCGTTTCGACTCCATCGATTTTGGTCTCATCATCGATGATCAGATATCACCAATGTGTTCAGTTTACAAAACTGATCATTCTGATGCAAAATCAAATTTTCGGACCACTAAATCTATATATGACAGGTTTACTCTCATTAGCCAAATATGGAAGTCCTACTCCCTTAGCTACTTTAGGAAGTCATACTCCTAACCTTCCTCCTACTATACTCAACACTTTGAGTACCATATCCTTGTATGCACGGAAATTGATAAACCAGTACATTGTGTGACCCTCAATGGTTCAGGGATACAGCTAGCCATGGACTCAAACTCATTGTAAATCAGAAAACACATCTTCTGATCTACCCATCGGACCATGGTAAAGGGCCTAGCAATATCGCCTCATGATCCCCTAGGTATCAGTGATAGTGTCTGCAAGAACCAGTCGGTCATGGTTAGCGTATAGTACGGTCCTTTCAACTGATATATCCTGATCGAATCAACGACCATTGGTAAATCGAGAGTCGTTAGAGATTCGATAGCCATGCATACATCTTGGAGATCAAAATAGCGACATCACGAGTGCTATCAGGTAAACACATTTACACTAAAGCACAAGAGTACTCTGGCCAGAGATTTGTCACACTATTATCTCCTCAGATAGCATAGGGTATCCACGCACTAGGGCGAGCGATTAATCCTCGACAACAAAGCATCGATTCCCACATGCTTCGTGACCTCACCCAATCTCGACACCTGATGATCCTCACGGAGTCGGTAAATGAGTCAAAGTGAGGTGACTAATCATGTAGAGTCTCAATTATGTTTCGAGTAGTAAGGGTATCCACGCACTAGGGCGAGCGATTAATCCTCGACAACAAAGCATCGATTCCCACATGCTTCGTGACCTCACCCAATCTCGACACCTGATGATCCTCACGGAGTCGGTAAATGAGTCAAAGTGAGGTGACTAATCATGTAGAGTCTCAATTATGTTTCGAGTAGTAAGGACTAATCCATACAACCAAGACCTCGGACTCTCCACTCGACAAATGGTAACCACTTGGAGAATCCGAACGAGGATAGTTTGATAGTTCGCCAGGAAAACCATCCATCTGCATGCTCAGAACATCACAATATTCCCTACCAATGAAACGTGGTACTTCACATCGCAGATGCTAGTATCAAACTCGGGCGGCCATATCCTCATTTTGACTGCCCAATTGACTAGGAACAAGTTCAGAATACACAGTGACTATTAGATGTGTTTCATGATAGCCATCATATCCACTATCACATCTAACATACACTATGGTGCATTCTAGGTCTTTATCCAACACAATTGTTAACATTATAAAAACAACGACGATAAAGAATTCCATATAAAATTTGAATTTCATAAACAAAGATTGTTTTTTACAAAGAGTCATCAAAAAGCCCACACGCCACAAGTTGGCTAGTTGGGCACCTGCTCTAACAATCTCCCGCTTGCCCTAAAGCCAACTACTCATAATGTGTAGTCCCATTGCTTCACGATGTTGTTCAAACAATGGGCCCGGCAATGGTTTTGTAAGTGGATCAGCAATGTTGTCTACAGAGACGACTCTCTCAACTGCTATGTTATCTTTTGCCACAATATCCCGGATTATGTGGTATTTTCTCAGGATATGTTTGGATCTTTTGTGAGACCTAGGCTCCTTTGCTTGCGCAACGGCGTCCGTGTTGTCACTGTACATCGGTACTGGACCAACTCCTTCAGGAATTACGTCCAACTCTTGGACGAAATTCCTCATCCAAACCGCTTCTTTAGCAGCAGTTGATGTTGCGATGTACTCAACCTCAGTGGTTGAATCCGCGATAGTGTCTTGCTTGGAACTCTTCCAAGAGACAGCACCATCATTGAACATGAATGCAAATTCAGAGGTTGACTTCGAGTTATCCACATCGCATTGGAAGCTAGAATCAATGTAGCCTTCCAATTTTAGTTCACCTCCCCCATAGACCATGCACATATTCTTAGTCCTTCGTAAGTACTTAATAATATCTTTCACAGCCTTCCAATGCATTTGGACGGGGTTGGCTTGATAGCGGCTCGTGGAAATCCGAGCATAGGCGACATCCGATCTGGTCGAGATCATGCCATACATAATACTATCTATTGCTGAAGCATATGGCACACGTGTCATACTCTCTATCTCTGCTGTTGGGGATCCGGATCCGCCCCCCGGCGAGGCAGCGGAAGAACATAAGAAAAGGCCGGGAGACGATCAATATGAAAACAACAATTCAATTAATTGTCATTCATAGGGTGTTCAAAGATGAATACCTTGCTGGCACTTGTGCCTGCCTCCAACCGGTATTACAAGAATCCGGCTCTTCTCGGTAGATTGCGGTAGATTATCGCCAATCCGGTCCACGACCAGAACCGAGACTCCTTCGTCAGGCTGCACTAGAAGCGCTGACGAGATCAGCACGAACGGATTCTCCTCGTCGAGTTGGCCGGAAACGAATTTCCGGCGACGATCGGCGGCGGCGAGGAAGAGGAGAGGAGGGGGGCGGCTAGCAAGGAGGTTTAGGGTTTTAGGAGGTGAGTTGTGTGTAATCATGAAGTCTATTAAGTCTAATTAAATATACTAACAATGGACTTGGACCGACCCATCGGGCCCGGGTAATTTTTCAGATCATCTAACCCTAAATTGCAAAAAGACCGTTTTGCCCCTCAACAGCGGGAAACCCCGGTTTGACCCCTGTTGACTTTTAGGGAGTCGCACTTCCCGAAATCCTCTTCTCGTGCTCAACACATTGAGCTGAGTATCCGTGCGGGAATCTCGAATCTAGTACTTGTGTGACCCTCAATGGTTCAGGGATACAGCTAGCCGTGGGCCCACAACCATTACGGCTCTGGAATCACAATTCCGGACTTGCCCAACGGATCATGGTAAAACGTCTAGCAACATCGTCCCATGATCCCCTAGGTATCACTGATAGTGCCTGCAAGAACCAGTCGATCGTGGTTAGCGTACAGTACGGTCCTTTCAATCCATATATCCCGATCAGATCAACGACCATTGGTAAATCGAGAGTCGCTATAGATCCGATAGCTATGCATACATCTTGGAGATCGAATAGTGACATCGCGAGTGTAACTAGGTAAACACATTTACCTAAAACACTTCTAATACTCTGGCCAGAGATTTAATACACTATTATCCCCTCAGATAGCATAGGATATCAACGCATGTCTGCGAGCGGTGAATCCTCGACAACGATGCATCGACTCCTACATGCATCGGGGTCTCACCCAATCCCGACGCCTTATGACTCCAGGTGAGTCGGCAAACGGGTCAAAGTGAGATGCCTATCATGTAGAGTCTCAATGACGTTTCGAGTCGTGAGGACTAATCAGTACAACCAAGACCTCGGACTTATCCACTAGACAAATGGTAACCACTTGGAAAGTCCGAACGAGGGTAGTTCGATAGATCACCAGGTCACTATCTATCTGCATGATCAGAACATCACAATATTCTCTACCAATAAAACATGGTACTTCGCATCGCAGATACTAGTCTCGAACTCGGGCGGCCTTATCCTCATTTTGACGGCCCAATCGACTAGGAACATGTTCAGAATACACAGCGACTATTAGATGTGTTTCATGATAGCCGTCATACCCACTATCACATCTAACATACGCTTTAGTGCATTCTAGGTCTTTACTCAACGCAATTGTAAATCATTACACACATAATGAAAGTAAATAATGTCATATAAAAGAATGCGAATATCATATATAAAGACTGTTTGTACAAGAGTCTATAAAACCCACATGCCACAAGTTGGCTAGTTGGGCATCTACTCTAACATCTGCATCAGTCTTTGGACACATAGACTTAGATAGAGTGATCCCGTGGCACATAGGTAGGTGTCCTCTCTTGGACTCTTCCATAGAGAACCTCTTAAGTATGATATCGATGTAGGTCGCTTGAGTGAGTCCGAGCATCCTTTTCGATCTATCCCTATAGATCTGAATTCCAAGAACATAGTATGCTTCACCCAGGTCCTTCATAGAAAATCTGCCAGATAACCATATTTTAGTTGATTGCAACATTCCTACATCATTTCCAATGACTAGAATGTCATCAACATAAAGTACCAGGAATGTCACAACATTCTTGACTACCTTCTTGTACACGCATGGCTCCTCAGGATTCTTGATGAAACCAAGTTCTTTAATTGTTTAATCGATCTCAAGTTCCAACTTCTCGATGCTTGCTTGAGACCATAGATTGATCTCTGAAGTTTACATACTTTATGCTCACTTCCTACATATGTGAAGCCCTCAGGCTGTGTCATAAAGATCTCTTCCTTAATGTTCCCATTAAGGAACGCAGTCTTCACATCCATTTTTCATATCTCATAGTTGTACCATGCAGCTATGGAAAGCAAAATTCTAATTGACTTGAACATTACGACTGGTGAAAAGGTTTCATCGTAGTCAACACCTTGTCTTTGAGTGTAACCTTGTGCAACCAATCGTGCCTTGTAGGTCAGTACCTTACCATCAGACCCAAGATTTCTCTTGTATATCCACTTACACCCAGTAGGAACGATTCCTTCAGGAGGATTTACAAGAGTCCAAACTTGGTTCGAATGCATTGAATCTATCTCAGATTACATTGCTTCAAGCCATAAATCGGAAATTGCTTCCTTGAAGGTTCTTGGATCACATCCAATATTTGGATCACTTGGATCCTCTTCAAGTAATAAACCATATCTTTCAGGAGCCCTTTCAGACCTCCTAGGTTCGTGCACCTTAGGGATCGGTTCTTGAGGTGTGGGAGGTTCACTTGGTACTTCAGTTGGCTCTCGAACTTCTTTAAGTTCTACTATTTTGTCTTTTCTATCTAGTAGAAATTCCTTCTCAAGGAATGTGGCATTCCTAGAAACAAACACTTTTGTTTCATTAGGATGGTAGAAATAGTATCCAATTGAATTCTTTGGATACCCAATGAAGTAGCATAAGTTGGATCACTATCCATCTTATCTCCCACTGTCTGCTTCACGTAAGCAGGACATCCCCAAATCCTCAAGTACAAGTACTTAGGAGGTTTGTCCATCCATATCTCATATGAAGTTTTATTAACTGCCTTGGTGTGAATATTTTTAAACAACATTACAGCCGTTTGGAGCGCATAGCCCCAAAACGAGGCAGGAAGTTCAGTAAATCTCATCATAGATCGAATCATGTCCAACAAGGTTCGATTACGACGCTCTGCTACACCATGTGGTGTGGTCGGAGGGGTCCACTGGGAGAGAATCCCATTCTCTTTCAGATAATCTTGAAACTTAGCACTCAAGTATTCTCCATCTCGATCAGATCGAAGTGCTTTAATACTTTTACTCGGTTGATTTTCTACTTCAGCCTTGAACTCTTTGAACTTTTCAAAGGATTCAGACTTGTGCTTCATTAACTACAAGTACCCATATCTGGAGTAATCATCGGTAAAGGTGATGAAGTAGGTGTAGCCGAACTTAGTACTAATGCTAAGTGGGCCGCACACATCAGTGTGGATCAAGTCCAACAGACCTTGAGCACGTTCATACTTGCCCTTGAAGGGCAATTTGGTCATTTTACCTTTTAGACAGGATTCACAAGTGGTAAAAGAATCGATGTCTGACATTTCAAACATGCCATCTCCCACTAGCTTGTGCATCCTTCTTAAAGAAATATGACCTAGCCTAACGTGCCAAAGTTCGGCGAGGTTTTGATTATCGTTTTTCCTTTTAATCGTTGTTGTGTGTGTTTCTACATCACGAGTTGGAACTTATTTTAATTTTAAGTTGTATAGATCGTTTTTCGTGTTCCCCAATTCCTATTAAACATTCATTCTTGTATATGTTGCAAATCGAATTAGCAAAATGACAAGAATAACCATCACTATCAAGCATAGAAATGGAAATAATGTTTTTTATTAACTCGGGAACAAATCTTTTAATAATAACTTAAAATCAGAATGCAGAAATAAATAAACATCTCCTATTGCTTCAGCTGCAACCCTTGCTCCGTTTCCCAACTTCAAGTGGGTCTCACACATCCTAAGCAGTCGACTTCTTGTCATTACCTGCAAATCATTGCAGATATGAGATCCACATCTGGTATCAAGTACCCAAGAAGTAGAATTAAGAGACATGTTTATTTCAATGTAGAATGTACCTTTTGCAGTTCGCAGCTGCTCGAGGTAATCTCGACAGTTCCTCCTTCAATGCCCAGGCTTGTGGCAGTGGTGGAAAATGTCATTAGTTTTGTCGGGCTTGGAAGCCTTTGCCTTCGGCTTCTTGTTGGGCTTGTCCCCTCTCGCCGGGATAGAACGCTTCTTACCATGGCGTTTGGGCCCTTTCTTCGTGGAGAAAGAAGAGCCCAATAGGAGGACGGACTTGTCCTTCTTTATGGTCCCCTCAAAAACTACAAGCATGTTCACCAACTCCTCAAGAGTGGCATCCAGCTTGTTCATGTTAAAGTTGACCACAAAGGGGTCGAATGCAGCAGGGAGTGAGAGGAGAATCAAATCCACAGATAGCTCATGTGGAAGTATGAGCTCGAGGCTCACCAACTTTTCAACGAGCCCAATCATACGGACCCCATGCTCACGGACCGAAGTCCCCTCACGCATGCGGCTACTCATGAGCTCTTTGACAGTGGTAAACCTCTCCGCCCGAGAGTTCTACCCATACAGCTCTTTAAGGTGCAAGTGTATTTCTCCAGCATACTCAGCGTCCTCAAATCGCCGCTGCAGTTCGTTGGACATAGAATCCAACATGTAGCACTTGGCCTTGTGATCATGGTCCCATTTCTCAAGCCTCGTCAGCTCCTCAGGATTGACATCAGTGGGGGCTTCCTTCGGAGGGCTTTTCTCTAGCGTGTAGAGTAGCTTCTCCGAAGCCAAGACAATCTTGAGATTGCGCAACCAATCCAGGTAGTTAGCGCAAGTTAACTTGTTGCTATCCAGTATAGCAGCGAGTGGATTTTTGATCGAAGACATTTTAAGGAGTATATATCCTAAGATAAAATAGATGTGCATTACTAAAATTTATAGAAATTCACTAAGACATAAAACATGGTCATTTTATTTTATGAATTACCCTCCCACTATTTTAACGATTTCACCACTCTCTAATGAAACCGGGAAAGCCAGTTTCCTTAGCGGGTACACGGAGCCCAATCAAAAATCACAGTCCCGAATAATATCAGCCAACCATGACCTCCAAAAGGTAGAGCCCAATTGCACCAGGTGCAACCTCCATGTATTTACCTCACGTCCAGTAAGGGCCCAATAATATGACGTCGATTACTATCATGTATCAAGATGACCCATCAATATTGAGTCGTGATGGATGGTCCCCTTAATATCTCCAATAATATGAGCCAACGTTAAAGGGAGTTCCAACCAACTCACATCAAGTGTCAATAGAGTGTACAGCTTTTCGACATGCATAACCCCCTCAATAATATGAGCCGGGCCATACATACGGATAGCATCGTCGTACACCCAATTGTTGATGGAAGGTAGGAAATTTTAAAGAATATTTAAATTCCCTAGCCTCATGATCTTGTTGAATAATCTTTTATTTTATGATCAATTTATAAGCCGGTGATTAGCATTTTCCAAGAGTGCTTCCAGGTAGATGGAGGGGCTAAGGCCCACTTAAAAACCAGCTCCCTTAGACAAAGCAACGCCCTTCAGGGAGACTTAGCCGGTACAAGCCATTTTTAAGCAGTCTATAAAGGACTCCCTTAGACCATGTTTCATCACTTTATTCAAAATTATGAGTAACTAAGATCTTTCAATTTTAAACATGAAACTTTATTCTTGATATTAATTTTAAATCATATTTAAAATGAGGGATTTGCATTATTGGAAATTTAGGTCTCATATTTTAAATCATATTTAAAATATCATGCGGATTCAAAAACATATATCAAATCAAGATAATCATGCAATTTACATAATTAATCGGATAAATCATGCATGACATATATAGACAATCAAATAAAATTTGAAATTATCCAACAAAATCATATTTTAAATATAAAATCAATTTTACAAATAAAGTCATATTTTGTCATTTAATTATTGCATCAAATTATTTTGGGAAAACCGAGATTCTGATGCAAATACAAAGGCAGTTTAATGTATTGACAGATCTGAGCCAAAGCTCTGATACCACTGTTGGCACATGGTGCCGGATCCAGATCCCGCTCCCGGAGCGCAGCGGAAGTTAAAAAGTTTTACCCGGGAATGGTCAATACATTAAATTGGTCTGATAATAGAAACGATTTAAACACATAAACATGAATAGTAGGTGTTTATATTGTCACCTGTCTGGCGACTAAGGCCTGGCTCCGACTATTTCTCCATGGAAATAGCACTTCTTTGGTTGCTCCTAATCCGGTCCACCGACCAGTTTTCCAATTCCTTCGTTGGAGTGCACTAGAACCCAATGAAGATTTCGCGAGCAGAATCTCCATGCCGGGACGATTGCAGCGAAGTGCGATGGCGGCAGCGGCGACCGCGATGATGGCGGCGGCGAGCGGCAGCGGCGGGAGGAGGGAGAGGAGGAGAAGGGGAGAATATGCTAAATAGCTTTTGGTTGTGTTGTGTGTTTTTCTTTCTCCCTTCATTTCCATATTTATAGATTGAGGAAAAGAGTTTGATGCGAACAAAACTGTGAACATTCGGTTCAAGTCGAACTGTGAACATTCGTTTCGACTCCCTCGATTTTGGTCTCATCATAATCCCGATCGATGATCAGATATCACCGATGTGCTCAGTTTACAAAACTGATCATTATGATGCAAAATCAAATTTTCGGACCACTAAATCTATATATGACAGGTTTACTCTCATTAGCCAAATATAGAAGTCCTACTCCCTTAGCTACTTTTAGGAAGTCATACTCCCAACCTTCCTCCTACTATACTCAACACTTTGAGTACCATATCCTTGTCTGCACGGAAATTGATAAACCAGTACACTGTGTGACCCTCAATGGTTCAGGGATACAGCTAGCCATGGGCTCACAACTCATTGTGAATCAGAAAACACATTTTCTGATCTACCCATCGGACCATGGTAAAGCGCCTAGCAATATCGCCCCATGATCCCCTAGGTATCACTGATAGTGCCTGCAAGAACCAGTCGGTCATGGTTAGCGTATATTACGGTCTTTCAACTCATATATCCCGATCGAATCAACGACCATTGGTAAATCGAGAGTCTTTAGAGATTCGATAGCCATGCATACATCTTGGAGATCAAAATAGCGACATCGCGAGTGCTATCAGCTAAACACATTTACACTAAAGCAAAAGAGTACTCTGGCCAGATATTTGTCACACTATTATCTCCTCGATATCATAGGGTATCCACGCACTAGGGCGAGCGGTGAATCCTTGACAATAAAGCATCGACTCCCACATGCTTCGTGACCTCACCCAATCTCGACACCTGATGACCCTCACGGAGTCGATAAACGAGTCAAAGTGAGGTGACTAATCATGTAGAGTCTCAATGATGTTTCGAGTAGTAAGCACTAATCCATACAACCAAGACCTCGGACTCTCCGCTCGACAAATGGTAACCACTTGAGAATACGAACGAGGGTAGTTTGATAGTTCACCAGGCAAACCATCCATCTGCATGCTCATAACATCACAATGTTCCCTACCAATGAAACGTGGTACTTCACATTGCTTATTCTAGTCTCGAACTCGGGCGGCCTTATCCTCATTTTGACAGCCCAATCGACTAGGAACAAGTTCAGAATACACAGTGACTATTAGATGGGTTTCATGATAGCCATCATATCCACTATCACATCTAACACATACTATGTTGGAGTGAAATAATTGCCCCTGCTAGGTAGAGTGATCGAACCATGGCGCTTGTGTTGCTATACGGTTTAAAAGATTGGAGTTGCACCGTTATCACCAGCTACAACTTTTGGTAAAGAGGCAAGCGCTCGGTCCTACAATTAGTATCAGAGCGGGTTGTTCTTGAATAGTGCATTTTCTTCGAAAAATGTTGTTAAACAATTTGCGCTCTGATATCCGTTCGTAAGCCTGTCTGTGCTACAAAATTTTTAAGTTTTCAAACCTTAGCATATGGATAGGGGGAGGCATATATCTTGATGCTTTTCTGATCTATATGTATGAGAAATTTCGAATAGCACAGACCTTGTTTTCAAAATCTCATGCTTACACAAAGCTTTCGACAAAATGTCTTCCCATGCATAAAATCGTTCTATTTCAAAAATAAAATTACCCCATGTTTTGTTGAGGGGGAGTTTTGTTTTAAATATTAAGGGGGAGACAAAGTTTCTAACTCTTTTTGATTCCCACAAAAAGGGGGAGAAATACTTTTGAGCGTAAACATACATGAATATGTTTATCCAGATTTTGTGTTAATCAAAAAGGGGGATATTGTTGGATCTATGTTTACAGATCAGAATCTAAGTTTTGATTCACACAAAATCTGCTTCTATTGTACTAATGCTCTACTTGACATGCGCAGCTTGCTTAGACTGGAGTAGACGTAAAGATATCCAAGCTAGGACAGTGAAGGGACGCCTGAGCTGGACTGGTCGAAGATATCAAGCTAGAACAGTAAGGGAACGCCCAAACTGGTTCGGCACTTTACTTCCAGAAGTGCAGGGAACATCAAGCTGGTTCATCAGCTGGATGTTGGAGCAGCACGAAGATCAAGCGCAGAGTCTGAAGAGCTGTTCAAGCAAAGAATCAAGAGCAGAATTGAAGTGCAGAGTCCAAGCGCAGAATGCTCAAGTGCAGAATAGCTCAAGCGCAGATCAAGTGCGGTGTACAAGAGCAGTGATTGAGTGCGATGACAAGTACAAGTGCAGTGATTGAGTGCAGATCTGACACCAGCGATGTACAATATACCTCGCTGAACGACCAGCTGGAAGGTCAGCCAGGACAAGAGAGCTGATTCAACGAGAAGAGAGACTATCTCGAGTTGCCCACCTTGGACGAGAAAGAATCTATATGCTGGTGGGGAGCTCGAGTAGTCTTCTTCAACTCAAGTTGGTTCACCTAAGAAAACCAGCTTGGGGAACAGCTTAGCAGTGTCTGCCTAGTTACAGGAGCAGACGTAAAACCAGCTGGTTAAGGACAAACCAGCTGGATAGAATCTTCAAGAGCAGAACATGACAGAAGATTTCAGCTCTGAAGATGATGAAGGTCAGCTCGAAAAAGGATCAGCTGACAAGAGCAAATTAGAAGAATTGCTCAAGAGAGGTTGCAAACGAGAGGAGAAGAAGAGATCTTTGAACAGCGTGAAGAAGCAACCAGCTCGAACAAGACCAGCTCGATGCAGATCAAATTGATGAACAGCCTGGCAAGCTGGTTAAAGTCAAACCAGCTCAGATAGCATGACAGATGCTATCAAATCGACGAGCAAGTAATTTAAATACAACGCTAAACGACAAACACTGTTTAGTATCCAAATTTACTTGCTTGTATGTCTTCTCAGAACAGTGCTCACGTGACTAAAGTGAAGAGAAGCCTGCAACACATTTATTGACAAAGGACGCAAAGTACAGCAGTGTCAGAAGACCTTTCAACGTCTACTACTTTGTGTCCAACGGACATATCTTCATGCGAGGCTATAAATAGGAGCACAAGCAGCGAAGTGTAGTGGGGTGATGAGAAGAATGAAGTCGTAACTGTAACGCCCGGAAAATCCTAATTACGTGAATTGAATGCATGACTAGGAGGAAAACCTTATGTTAATATGATTTTCATGTCATGTATGTGATTATATGATGATTTTATGCTTTACGTGTAGCATGTCACTTTACGGTACGGTTTGAGACCGGTAAGCGGGGACGAGTCCGGAGACGACCAAATCGAAACTATTTAATGTTTTAGCACTTAGACCATATTTTAAAGCAAAATATTTTTATTTTATGCACAATTTCCAAGAAAATGAGATTTTATGCACGGTTACCGAAGGGGACCCGTTTTTCGCCTATACGGGCCATTTTTATGACTTTTATGACACTTTTAAAATTGAGAGGCCTTATGTTACGAAAATTAAAGGCTTGGGGGCTGATATTTAAATGTTTTTAAGCCTTTTTAATTAGGGGATGGGCTAGTATAATGATGGGCTTATATTTTTTTAAATAAAACAAGGTGGAAGGGCTTTTTAGCCCATTTTTTCACACACCCTCCACCTAAACTCGAAAATTTGCCCTAGCCCTCCTCTCATCAGCCAACTTCAGACTCCATACTCTCCTTGGTGGCTGAAAATTGCAAGTTTCTCCATTGGAACTCAAGGTGTGGTCGTCTCCATTGTCCTCCGCCCCGGTATCACGTATTTTTGCTTCTCTATCAACCAAGGCATGTTATATTCTTTCTTTTCTCACCATATAAATCATAATATACTGTTTTTACAAAGATTATGCATGAATTTTATGTGAATGTTTCAGATCTCAATGTACATGTCCATGATCATATGTCTCTCTTCATGTGCACCTCACGGTTTTGAATTCTTTTGCATGGCTTCGGTTCATGGTCTGCTTGAGGGGTATGGGCTCGTTGTTAAGTGGTTCATGGTGGTCCTAGGAGTGCTTTTTGTGGTTCAAAGTGGAGGTTTAAGGGTCGAACCGGTGGCTTGAAGATTTACACCGTGCAGTGTGTGTTTACTGTGTGTCGCGTGCGCCTGCTTCTCCAAGGTCGTGCGTCCAGTTGCAGCCATGGTTGGGGCTGGGGTCGGTCAGGTTAGGACCGGCTGGACCTGGGGGTGGTCCAGCCGGCGGGCTCCGTCTAGTGGTGTCCGGAACAGTGTGTACGAGATGTTTGTCGGTGGGCTGTCGCAGGAGGCACCAACCAGTGTGTGTTCCAGTGTGTGTTTTTGTGAAGTTAGGGTTTTGGGCTGGTTTGGTTCGGTTGAACCGGCTGGTTCAGTTGGACCGGGGTGGTTCATCGAGTCTCGAGTCGAATATTTTAATTTTGGTCCGAACTATTTTATTTTTGGACCGGGTAATTTTATTTTTATAGTCCGGGTCGTTTTTACCGGGTCAAGTCAACTTTTAAGTTAAAATTAGTTCGAGTCAAAATTATTTTTGGGTCAACGATTTTTAGTCAAAATCTATTTTTTTTAAGTTGCTGGAATTTTTAATTAAATTGGGTTTTTAGCCAAATTAGTGGACTTTGGGCCGATATTTATTTTAATGAAATTTTAAGCCTTTTTAACGATATTGGGCCGAGTCCTTCAAATGATTTTAAAAAGGGTTGTAGTTGTTGGGCCAAGATGAGTTGGGCTTAGGATTGTTCTAAGTTTGAGTTGAGGCTTTGGGACTTAGAATTAGTGGGCCAGTCGCTTGAGCCAGTCCTTGACCGGGCCGAAGAAAATAATGCATAGGCCCATGAATATACTTTTAATGTTATATGTATCATGCTATGTATTTAAGTATGTAATGTTTTAAGAAAAAATTAGAATATATATTGATGGACCAATGTTTTAAAGTTGCATGATTTTTATGAAACGCATGCATCATGAAAGTTTAAATTATGTTAAGGCATGAATGAAAATATTTTTGGGAAATTGAAGTGTTGTGGGGCAAAGTAACAATGGGAGTTAGCCGGGTAGCCGGCCCGGGGATCCCCTGTTAATGTATAATGATAATGAGATTATGGATCCTCGTGTGACATCGGGGTGAAGTGACAGCATAGAGGTGTGACATATAGGGATCCCGAGGTAAGGTCGGGTGAACCACACCACCGCGTACGTTTGTTTATAGGTTGATCAATCGAATTTAACGGCTCTCACTTCATGGATACGACTCGCATGTTCTTTTAACTTATGTTATGTATTATGCTATGCCTTAACATATATGTTATGATGATTTATGTACGACTACAGCATGATTTAACGTTTTAAGATCTTTTAATGCACGCATGTCATGAAAATTATGTTCATACACTTATGTGCTTGTATGTGATTTTATATTATGTACCTTGTTATTAGCGGATATAGCATGCTGGGTCTTTAGGCTCACTAGGTTTATATGGTGCATGTGAGCATGATAATGTTGATGATATTACTCCAGCCGGCGGTGAGGACGTCTGAGGCTCCACTGCGGCTGCTACCCCGTGACCGCTTAGTTATTTCATGTTATTTGCTTTAAACATGTTCAGTTTTTCCGCAAAAGTTTTTGAGTACTCTGATTTTTATGATTAGCTTTTGAGACGTGGATTAAGGATTTTTGCAGTCGTTTTATCGCATGTTGAGATGTTATTTTTAATGCTTAAGTTATGGTTTTATTTATCGCTTTCATTAAATGTTATTCCACGTCGACTTTTAAAAAAAAAAAATTAGAGGTTTAGTATATTTCAACTTGGTATCAGAGCGGTGGTTCTGGTGGGGTACTAGCCTGCTGCGTGGAGCTCGGAAGTCGCACTGCCAGTCTGTGAGTTTTATTTTACGATTTATGGTTATGTTGCATGCTACATGTTATCTTTGCATTTTTAGTTTACCTTAGATTTTAAGGGTTAGACGCCTAGTCATGCACGTAGATTTACGTTATAAGGTTTTGGTGTACCAGAACAATGCCTCCCCGTAGCTACAGACAGCAGCAGCAGGATGATGACTTGCCTCCTACTCCACCACCCCAAATGACACCGTTTGAGAGGGCTAAGGTGGAGATGTTAGCCGGGATTACCAGATTATTGGAGAGACAGTCGGAGCGACCCTGAAAGTCGCACGAGGAGGACGTCGCAGAGAGGTTCCGCAAGTAGGGACCTAAGGAGTTTTCTGGCACTACAGATCCACTCGTTGCTGAGGAGTGGATCCGATCCATGGAGACTATCTATGATTTCATGGGTCTGACGGACGCCGACAAGGTCCGTTGTGCGATTTTTATGCTAAAGGCAGATGTCGCTCTTTGGTGGAAGGGCACAGTGGTTGGGCTACATCTGGAGAGCTTGACCTGGGGAGAGTTCAAGAAGGTTTTCTTTGAGAAGTACTTTACAGTGGATGCCCGGAGCCAGCTGAT
This sequence comes from Dorcoceras hygrometricum, assembly GCA_001598015.1. NCBI lineage: Eukaryota > Viridiplantae > Streptophyta > Magnoliopsida > Lamiales > Gesneriaceae > Dorcoceras > Dorcoceras hygrometricum. Next base: position 51,965 of record KQ994554.1, read on the forward strand.
TCGGGAGTTTATGAGTCTCCGCCAGGGAGACAGATCTGTTGCAGAGTATGTTCAGCAGTTTGAGCGGGGATGTCCCTTTGTACCCGCGATTGCCAACGTAGAGAGTGAGAAGTTGAGGCAGTTCACTGATGGAATGCGACCTGACATCCGCCACGATGTCAACATGGCGGACGTGGAGACCTATATGGCGGCGCCTGTCAAAGGCCAGTCTTCGCATCCTCCAGCGAAGAAACCATTCCAGGGGCCTTCTAAGGGGCCAACTCAGCAGGGACTGCAGTAGTATCGACCACAGGGCCAGCAGAGGCCACAACAGCAGGGGGCCAGCGCCCCTAAGCCCGGAGGATATCAGACATATCAGACCTGCAAGGAATGCAACAAGCAGCATCCCGGACCGTGCATGGCAGGATCAGGAAAGTGCTATCATTGCAAGGAACCGGGACACGTTTCCAAGGATTGCCCAAAGAAGAGACAGACCATGGGTCGTGTCTTTGTGATGCAGACAGAGGAGGCAGACCCAGACACTACCTTACTTACGGGTACTTCTCTTTAAGATTTCCGTCATTTCTATGATTTGTGAGCTTAGTGTTTGCTGTGAACAAATTGCATGCTGAGTAGAACACTACTCGGAGATTCATGCCTTAGACTGGTTGAACTTAGTGGAACTGTATGCCTTCTAGGACTTCTATGCGATCACGGACTGTAGGGCTAGCTAACCTAGAATATGTGTTAGGCATCTGAACTACTTGCTGAGACCTAGTTTAATGGTAAGCGCGTGCCTGTGTGTTGTGTCCGTTTCAGGCGAGATTCGTGTGCTTGGCGTTACTACCCTTGCACTACTAGACTCAGGGGCGACTCACTCGTTTATTTCGAGTACGTTCACGCAGAGGATGGGTATTATACCGGAGAGTTTGGGTATGGCTCTCGCTGTAACGACCAGACTTTTCTCAAAAGAAATTTAGAAATTTGGGGTTCGAATTGAAAGACCCAAAAATTTCAATCTTAATAAACATAAAAGTCGTTACTAAAATTCTGGACTAAATTGCGAATAAACACAATATTGCTGCTGAAATGCGAAACGAACGAAACAATGACGTGAGCGAAAGTAATACCAAAATCTGATAAACACTTTTCAGGATTAAGGAAAGAAATCAGCTTTAAGGGTGTATATCAACACGAAACTAGATCCCCAGCCGAACGCAATAACATACGCGGAACTGATACAACATCTGATAGAAATTCGAAATAAGTATAAGCCACTCTCCATCCAGCTCCTTACTGCCCATTACCTGCACTCAATGAAAACTAGTGAGCCAAAGGCTCAATAGAAGTCTGATTTCTATTGTTCAACTGAACTAGGAATCTGTTGTAATACAAGGCACTACACTGAAGTTTCTGTACAACACAACAAAAGCTAAGCTGAAACAACGAAATATGCCCACGATAAACACCATTATCCAACCAGCCACTCTCCATCCAGCTCCTTACTGCCCATCACCTGCACTCAATGAAAACTAGTGAGCCAAAGGCTCAGCAGGTAAAATC
>KQ994554.1:81116-96938 GCA_001598015.1 Dorcoceras hygrometricum
GTGCTGCAACATCAAACGACAGCTACGCTATCATCTGTTGTCTATCAAACCAGACTTTATACCGATTCGACTAACAACTACCGATTACATAGCGTCAAGTTCCGATATTACCATTCACCGGAAGATGAACAATCCTAAACATACGGGAAATAAAACTCGAACTTCTCAGGGCGGAGTACCGGTTCTAACGAAACTCTTGCCTAACAAATCCTGGAACTAATCTTTTAATCCTTTCATTTTCTTAAGGGCAATCTATACAAAGGCTTAAAAATTGAAACAGCTTCTAGTATCAAATCAATAGTAAACTCTAACTCAAAGGGATAAACCCTAAGCACCGCCGCCTCCCTCTCTTCTCCAAGCCGCCCGCCGCCGCCGGCCGCTGCCCGCCGCCGATCTTCGCCGGAAGTTTGTTCCGGCCAGTTCGACGTGGAGGATCCGATCGTGCTGATCTCGTCAGGACTTCTAGTGCAGTCTGACGAAGGAGTCTTGGATCTGGTCGTGTACCGGATTGACGAATCTACCGCAATCAACCGAGAAGCGCCGGGTTCTTGAAACACCGGTTGGAGCCAGGCACAAGTGCCAGACAGGTGACTTGCTAAACACCCTATGTATGTTGATACGTAGATTTGTTTGATTACTCGTATTGATCGCATCCCGGTAAAATTTTTGTTCTTCCGCTGCCTGCCGGGGTGCGGATCCGGACCAATCCCGTCAAGGCCCATGCATCGACATATTCCATTCACCCAGGGAGTACGAAGATGTACAGGGATTTGCAGACACTGTACTGGTGGCCAGGTATGAAGAGGGATATTGGACGGTTTGTGTCAGAGTATTTGACCTGTCAGCAGGTCAAGGCAGAGCACCAGAGACCAGCAGGATTGCTACAGCCACTCCCGATCCCTGAGTGGAAATGGGAGAACATCACGATGGATTTTGTGGTAGGTTTACCTAGGAGTCCCAGAGGCTTTACGGCGATTTGGATGATTGTGGATCGACTCACCAAGTCCGCACACTTTCTACCGGTGAAGACCACTTTCACATTGACGCAGTATACAGAGCTATACATTAGGGAGATTGTCAGGATGCATGGCATACCAGTCTCTGTTGTGTCAGATAGGGATTCCAGGTTTACGTCGGCGTTTTGGAGGAGCTTGCATGCTGCATTGGGGACCAAGCTATCGTTCAGTACGGCTTTTCACCCGCAGACAGACGGTCAGTCAGAGAGGGTCATCCAGATTCTAGAGGATTTATTGAGAGCCTGCGTGATAGATTTTCAGAGTGTGTGGGATTCTAGGTTGCCCTTGGTAGAATTCACGTACAACAACAGTTTTCAGGCATCGATTGGGATGGCTCCTTATAAGGCTTTGTACGGGAGAAGGTGTAGGTCTCCCGTTCATTGGGATGAGGTTGGCGAGAGGATTTTGACTGGACCGGAGATGGTACAGCAGACAGCTGATATTGTGACCAGGATACGAGATCGGATGAGGACAGCTCAGAGTCGTCAGAAGAGTTATGCCGATCGGAGACGACGAGATCTGGAGTTGGCAGTATGGGACCATGTATTTGTGAGGATATCGCCTATGAAGGGCGTGATGCGCTTCGGCAGGAGAGGCAAGCTCATTCCGAGATTCATTGGACCGTTTGAGATCTTGGAGAGGGTTGGTACGTTAGCATACCGCGTAGCATTACCACCCAGTCTGTCAGCAGCGCATAACGTGTTCCATATCTCGATGCTATGGAAGTATGTCCCAAACCCATCTCATGTGTTGGATTTTGAGCCGCTCCAGTTGGCACCAGACTTATCTTTTGAGGAGTGACCAGTGCAGATCTTAGCGCGAGAGGAGCACAGACTTAGAGCGCGGAGGATTCCGATGGTCAAGGTCCGGTGATAGAATCACTCGGCAGATGAGGCTACCTGGGAGACCAAGGCCGATATGCGGACGCGCTATCCAGAGCTTTTCGGTACGTAACTCAATTTCGGGGACGAAATTTCTATAAGGGGGGAGAGTTGTAACGCCCGGAAAATCCTAATTACGTGAATTGAATGCATGACTAGGAGGAAAACCTTATGTTAATATGATTTTCATGTCATGTATGTGATTATATGATGATTTTATGATTTACGTGTGCATGTCACTTTACGGTACGGTTTGAGACCGGTAAGCGGGGACGAGTCCGGAGACGACCAAATCGAAAATATTTTAATGTTTTTAGCACTTATACATATTTTAAAGCAAAACATTTTTATTTTATGCATAATTTCCAAGAAAATGAGATTTTATGCACGGTTACCGAGGGGGACCCGTTTTTCGCCTATACGGGCCATTTTTATGACTTTTACTACACTTTTAAATTTGAGAGACACTATATTACGAAAATTAAAGGCTTGGAGGCTGAAATTTAAATGTTTTTAAGCCTTTTTAATTAGAGGATGGGCTAGTATGATGATGGGCTCTTATTTCTTTAAATAAAACAAGGTAGAAGGGCTTTTTAGTACATTTTTTCATACACCCTCCACCTAAACTCGAAAAATTACCCTAGCCTCTCCTCTCATCAGCCAAATTCAGCCTCCATCCTCCCCAAGGTGACCAAACTCTTGCAAGTTTTGGATTGAAACTCTAAGGTGTGGTCTTCTCCATTGTCCTCCGCTCCGGTATCACGTATTTTCGCTTCTCTATCAATCAAGGCATGTTATATTCTTTATTTTCTCACCATATAAATCATAATATACTGTTTTTACAAAGATTGTGCATGAATTTTATGTGAATGTTTCAGATCTCAATGTACATGTCCATGATCATATGTCTCTCTCTCTTCATGTGCACCTCACGATTTTGAATTCTTTTGCATGGCTTCGGTTCATGGTCTGCTTGAGGGGTCTGGGCTCGTTGTTAAGTGGTTCATGGTGGTCCTAGGAGTGGCTTTTCGTGGTTCGAAGTGGAGGTTTAAGGGTCGAACCAGTGGCTTGAAGATTTACATCGTGCAGTGTGTGTTTACTGTGTGTCGCATGCGCCTGCTTCTCCAAGGTCGTGCGTCCAGTTGCGGCCATGGTTGGGGCTGGGGTCGGTCAGGTTAGGACCGGCTGGACCTGGGGGTGGTTCAGCCGACAGGGCTCTGGCCAGTGGTGGCCGGAACAGTGTGTACGAGATGTTTGTCGGTGGGCTGTCGCAGGAGGCACCAACCAGTGTGTGTTCCAGTGTGTGTTTTTGTGAAGTTAGGGTTTTGGGCTGGTTTGGTTCGGTTGAATCGGCTGGTTCAAATGGACCGGGGCGGTTCATCGAGTCTCGAGTCGAATATTTTATGTTTGGTCCGAATTATTTTATTTTTGGGCCGGCAAATTTTATTTTTAAAGTCCGGGTCGTTTTTACCGGGTCAAATCAACTTTTAAGTTAAAATTAGTTCGAGTCAAAATTATTTTTGGGTCAACGATTTTTAGTCAAAATCTATTTTTTTTAAGTTGCTGGAATTTTTAATTAAATTGGGTTTTTAGCCAAATTAGTGGACTTTGGGCCGATATTTATTTTAATGAAATTTTAAGCCTTTTTAACGATATTGGGTCGAGTCCTTCAAATTATTTTAAAAAGTGTTGTTCTTAGTTGTTGGGCCAAGATGAGTTGGGCTTAGGATTGTTCTAAGTTTGAGTTGAGGCTTTGGGACTTAGAATTAGTGGGCCAGTCGCTTGAGTCATTCCTTGACCGGGCCGAAGAAAATAATGCATAGGCCCATGAATATACTTTTAATGTTATATGTATCATGCTATGTATTTAAGTATGTAATGTTTTAAGAAAAAATTAGAATATTTATTAATGGGCCAAGGTTTTAAAGTTTCATGATTTTTATGAAATACATGCATCATGAAAGTTTAAATTATGTTAAGGCATGAATGAAAATATTTTTGGGAAATTGAAGTGTTGTGGGACAAAGTAACGATGGGAGTTAGCCGGGTAGCCGGGCCCGGGGATCCCCTGTTAATGTATATTGATAATGAGCTTATGGATCCTCGTGTGACATCGGGGTGAAGTGGCAGCATAGAGGTGTGACATATAGGGATCCCGAGGTAAGGTCGGGTGAACCACACCGCCGCGTACGTTGGTTTATAGATTGATCAATCGAATTTAACGGCTCTCACTTCATGGATACGACTCGCATGTTCTTTTAAGTTATGTTATGTATTATGCTATGCCTTAACATATATGTTATGATGATTTATGTACGACTACAGCATGATTTAACGTTTTAAGATCTTTTAATGCACGCATGTCATGAAAATTATGTTCATACACTTATGTGCTTGTATGTGGTTTTATATTATGTACCTTGTTATTAGCGGATATAGCATGCTGGGCCTTTAGGCTCACTAGGTTTATATGGTGCAGGTGAGCATGATAATGTTGATGATATTACTCCGACCGACGGTGAGGACGTCTGAGGCTCAACTGCGGCTGCTACCCCGTGACCGCTTAGTTATTTCATGTTATTTGCTTTTAAACATGTTCAGTTTTTCCGCAAACAGTTTTTGAGTACTCTGATTTTTATGATTAGCTTTTGAGACGTGGATTAAGGATTTTTGCAGTCGTTTTATCCCATGTTGAGATGTTATTTTTAATGCTTAAGTTATGGTTTTATTTATCGCTTTCATTAAATGTTATTCCACGTCGGCTTTCAAAAAAAAAATTAGAGGTTTAGTATGTTTCAGTAACAGTGTTGTGCAAACCAAAACGCAGAAATCAAAAAATGCACAACACTAAACCTGGAAAGACAGCGAACAACCAGCTCGATCTAGGAGCACTTTCCAGGGTGTGAGAATACATTTGAGAGAAAGCTTACATTGTATATTTCTCAAACACAGATTCACTCACATATGAGAGCAGTGAGCTTAAATAGAATAGTTGAGTGAATCAAATCAAACGACTTCCATTGTAGTCTTTGGACAGAGACGTTAAACAAGTCTAGTTGTCTTTCGCACTGAGACGTTAAAGAAGTGTGTGTAGTCTTTGGACAAAGACGTTAAACAAGTCCTTGTAGCCTTTCTCACTGAGGCGTAAAAGAAGTGAAGTTAGTCACACAGTCTGCGGGGCTGGTGTGCAATGGTAGAAGCTAGGAGTTCTTGCGGCTGATGGTCGTAGAGAGTGGGTTACAACGAGGGTCGTTGTAATCAAAGTCTTCTAGTGGATCCTTCCCGTGGCAGAAGAAGGGGAGATGTAGGAGATTGAGCTCCGAACTTCCAGAAACAAAGTCAGCGTATCTTTCTTTACTGTTTTCAGTATTTACACTCATACGCATTACATATTTGCTTACGCATTTATAACTGTTTAATTGGGCTTCGAACGATAGAGTGAAGTTTGAGTTATTTTCGTATGTTTTATTTACATTACTCAATCCGTATCTCGGTGCACAAAGTATTCAAGAACACTGAGCTATTGCAGCTCAAGCTAAGTTAACCAGATCGTTTGGCCAATGTGTCGAGCTGGCTCTAGTCTTCCGACTGGAATCAGCATGTTTAGCGCTCTCCTTGTAATGGGCTGATTTTAATTCAAGCTGAAACCAGCCTGATCTTTGCAAACCCGACTTCAACTTCTGGCTGAATCCTGCGTCTTGTCATTCGATCTGGTTACACACTCTAGCACTGGCTATTGATCGAATAACTAGTCATTGCACATGAATAGAGGGTATGCATATAAATCGATCCCCAACAATTGGTATCAGAGCAAGGTTATGGGTTCGATTCCCATTGATTGCAAGGAGTGCAATTATTGGGAGGGGGATTGTTGGAGTGCAATAATTGCCCCTGCTAGGTAGAGCGATCGAACCATGGCGCTTATGTTGCTATACGGTTTAAAAGATTGGAGTTGCACCGTTACCACCAGCTATAGCTTTTGGTAAAGCGGCGAACGCTCGGTCCTACACTGCATTCTAAGTCTTTATCCAACACAATTGTTAACATTATAAAAACAACGACGATAAAGACTGCCATACAAAATGTGAATTTCATAAACAAAGATTGTTTTATACAAAGAGTCATCAAAAAGCCCACACGCCACAAGTTGGCTAGTTGGGCACCTACTCTAACATCGTCCGGTTTGGTAACTCTGAACAGCTCTTACCTAAGCTGAAGACAACAAACAACAGTGGTCTACACAGGACGTTACTACTAGCTTACGCCTAAGCTGATACCACTAAACGACGTGGCACAACACTCACGATTTGAACACTCAGCTCAGGGCACCCAAAATGTCCCTAAGCTGAACTCAGCTTCGCTCCAGATCCTAACATCTGACGCTCATAAAGTCAAAATACCCAAGCTATTCGCTACTACGCAATTATCCCCAAAATAGCTTGCGACTGTCAACAAAGATCGCGATCTTAGATCAGCACAGAGCATTCAGCTCGATTACACCTGCTCAGCTCAGCACACGCCGATCAACTCAGGCCACACAACTCCACAACATCTCACAGCTCTCAGGCCAACGCATACCGTCTAGCTCAGATCACGTACTCTCGTCTCAGCTTTCAGTACGTAGATCAGCTTACAGTACCCAACTCAGTACGCTTGCTCGGGTCAGCTTGCGATGCTCTATTCAGCTTTCGTTGTATCATCTAGTTCACGACGCTTTCAGATCAGCTCACGCACCCAGTCACAAGGTACATACTCTAACCAGATCGTGATGGTCAACCCAGCTCTCAAGGGTCAACTCATCTCATGACATAGCGTAACACCCAAATCTTCATCTAGCTGACATCTACTTCCTAAACCGATATCAGCTCGGACCGCTGTATTGGACTTGTTTGCACTACAACAGCATCAGCTCGTGAACTCAGCACGACTAATCACATCACATGACTCACCTGTTAGCTTGCACCCAATCTGATCTAGCTCACAACTACACAACAAGCTTCTAAGCTGAACCTCTCATACTATAAGACCAGCGCACCTCGAACTAATACAATTCTCCAGAAAACACCAATCAGCTTACACCTCTAAGATCAGCACAGAACACTAGAAAAACTCACCCAGGTGTTGATCTAAACTGCAACCCGAAATAGTTTCCTCTATCAGTTTAGCACGGAACCTGAGATCAGCTTGCGTCCGAGCTGACCCATCTCAACCGATACTCTCTAAGCTAATTAATCTTGATTATATGGACTGATTAGGCCCTTAATAATCTTGGCTAATCACAGTCCTCACAGATATGATCAGAGATATGGCTGAGAAAGTGAAGATAATTCAAATGAGAATGAAGATAGCTCAAGATCGCAGACCAAATATGCAAATATCAGACTCAGACCATTGTATTTTGAACAGGGAGATATAGTATTTCTAAAGATATCGCCATTCAATGGTACTGTCCGATTTGGAAAGAAAGGAAAGTTATCACCGAGAATCATTGGGCCATATGAAATTCTCGATAAAGTCGGTGATCTTGCTTATCGACTTGCACTTCCCCCATATCTTTCTGGTATTCATGATGTATTTAATGTATCTATGTTGCAAAAATATCATCCAGATCCATCTCACGTTCTTCAACCAGAAGAGGTAGAATTGGATGAGACTTTGAGTTACGTCGAACATCCGATCCAGATTCTTGATCGCAAAGAGAAGCAACTCAGACATAATTCTATCTCGTTAGTAAAGTTCAATGGAGCCGAAAGTAACATGGGAGCCAGAAGAGGATATAAGATAGAGATTTCCATAGCTCTTTCACTGAAGTGAGTTATTAATTCAGCCTTTCCATTAATTTATTATCCTATGTTTCTAGATTGTGTTCGATTTTGAGGACGATCCGATTTAAGGAGGGAAGAATATAAGGACTGTGATTAACTGAGGATTTATCTGTGGGACATATTGTAGTTGTGTGGATCAGCTTAGGCACGAGTTGATCAGGTCTTTCGTGCTGAGCTGATCTTGCGGGTGATTTGAAGTCTATCTGGGGGTACTGGGGAGTTGTACGTTTAGGATCAGCTTAGAGAGTTAATCGGGTAGTAGGGATCAGCAGACGTGAGCTGATTTGTTTTCGCGTGATGATCTGAGAAGTGTAAGCTGAGCTGACCAGCCCGACCTGAGTTGACCATCGCGAGCTACTCCAAGTATATGTGTACTGTGAGCTGAGAGCGTCGCGAACTGATTTGGATGTTGTAGGCTGCATAGAGCATCCTAAGCTGAAGAGGTAGGGTGCGACCTGAACCGTGTATCTTTTGACATCAACTTTGATAACCCTTGTTCTTAACATGCATTGCATTCATGATTATTATGTTGCATGTGATATCAATTATACTGAGATTGTTGTTCTCACCAGCGTTATCTGGGTGTTGCTTTGTTTGTATGTGTACATGGCAACAGGTGGGGCAAGAGATGGTCAGACCCGATAGGGGTAGCTCGATATTGCATCATAGAATTGGGACGTCGGGTTAAGCAGAATCGTGGTTGTCAGTTTAGCTGGAGAGTGTAATCACATGTGTGTTTTGGTGTTGTATTTAGAATTGAAACATACAGTAGTCACTTTGTATAATAGGTTGGATTCATCGATCTAGCTTTATTGTCGAGTTTTTATGGTAAAAGATAAATTACTGTTGGACAGGAGCAAGCAGAAGCATTGGTTGCTTTGTGTATAAGAAAAAAATCTGTAATTATCCTGGCTTAATGATTTTTAAACTGTTAATTAAGATTCGATTAGCACCCGAGGTCCCACATTAGTTGAGTGAATATAAATCAAATCAAATCATTTTTGTCTTGACACGAAGACGTTAAAATTAGTGTATGTAGTCTTTCTCACAGAGACGTTAAACAAGTGAACAAGATTGAGAACGGAGTGGAATCTAGGAGTTCAGCTTGAGCAATGTGATAAGTCCCAGCTGAATGGGTTGTACAGCTTTGTATAAATCAAAGTTTTTTAGTGAAAGTCTTCCAGTTTGGAAGAAGGGGAGACGTAGAACTGGTGGTTTCGAACTTACATAAACAAATAATCTGCATACTATGTGAGTAATTTCTTTACTGCTTATCTGTACTGAAGCAGCATAGTTTTCTAAACTGTTTTTATTCAAGTTTCAATTTTCAGGGAGTAATTTGGATTACTTCAGCATGGTTTTATTCGCTATCAGATCGTGCAATGCTGAAATGGTTCTAAAGTGTCGCGTTGCAATCTGATCGTTTCCTAACAAAGGTTTTGTGTACATGCAATTTACATCACAAAGCATGGATTCCAGCTCAAAGTGATCATTGAATGACGAATCTGCAAACGCTCGCGTTCCACCTAACAATTGAAGGGACTGAGAATTGCTAGCTTTGTTGTATACACTGATAAATAATGTGTTATTACAAGAGTATATTAAAATATATTTATGATCACATCCAATGGAGGTAAATATATTTTATCTGTGTCAATAATTAAATAATTTGTTAAGTAAACACCTCGCTTTTCATCGTTATTCTGAGAGAATCTGGAAAGGATAATAAAAAAAAATTCGAATCAACAGCATTCCATCCCATGTCCCTTTAGTATCTAGCTCGACAGCATAACGGCAACTTCGGAGGAGCTCTTCCATTAAAACAACTCTTAGTTTCAAAAAAAATTACAACGAGGAGAGGAGGACAAAATCTTTGGAAGAATGAGGAATTTGAACTAGATATGGGAATGGCTAATTCCTTTGACTTCAACTTCTTACCGGATTATTGATAATTAAAATATATTAGGCTTAAAATCAAAAGGTGTAATCCCAGAAACAGTAAACGCCATGCATGCATGCATAAGGAATTAGAAAAGGAAAGAGAAACAAGAATGGTCTTGCCATATGTATCTTCAAACATTTTTTATGACCAAGGCTGAGTCATGCAAAAAATAATTTACATTAGATAACTAGTCATTTCATTATAAATAGAGTACGACGGAAACATGATTGGATCAGACAAAGTGGATCTCAAGAACTGGTGAACGTTCTCAAGTAATTTATCTCATTAACTTATCACATACACCGAATAGAAGTATAATATATATCTAACACCTAAAAAGAGTTAAAAGGATTAAAATTTTCAATTGTCGAAATAATATATATTATAGTGTAGTTATAAAAATAAAGATTTATTGGACAAACATGTAACTTAACAAATTAATATATGATATATGTAAAATTATGAATAATAATATAATGATGTTAGTAAACCATAATTTTTTATATAAAAACCATAATTTTATATCTTTGGTAACTTTATAAATAAAGGAATTATATATGTGTATTTTTGGTAACTAACGATTGACAGTTGATTGCTAATATTTATTCAAACGTTAGACTAATATCTTTAGTTATATAACTAAATACGAGTAAATTATATAATTGATCGATAATATGAAATATGTATAATATATTAAATTTAATTAATACATTATGTAATACTATATCTAACACAAGAAATAATATGTTGGCAGCTGGACATTGCATTGAATATCATCTGAGACGTTTGCATTGTGGATGAATAACTGTCTGGTGTCTGGTTAGTCGAAGAAAGCATATTTTTTTTAGAAATTACTTTCTCAATGTTAAAGGTCCGGGAGCTCTACAAATAGAGCTTCTGATAGCTAATTTCAAACCGTCACATTTTGGGTGTTCTCTATTTTTTTTTAAGGTGTTCAAAAATATTTTAGTGTTTTCCATAATATTTATGAGATAGGCTCTCATGTATTAAGAGAATGTATATTTTTGGAAACACGGTGATATAATGTTCAAAATATTATAGTGGAATATTTTCATCTTACCCGTAGTTTTTACAAATAATAATTTTTCGGGGGTTTCCACGTAAAAATTTCGATGTCAATTTTTATTTTTAATTTAATATTTGATCTCAAGGTGCCGCACAATAGAACCAACATAGTAGTGGCAAACTGGTTAATCATCTTATATTATCAACTTGCAAAAATAAATAGTCTAAAAAACCATATCATAAATTCATAACCAACAAATATCAATAGTATTAGGAATTAGGTTGAATTATAAAATTAAAATTAAAATAAGTAAATGTCAAAAGAAATGAATTAGTATAATTATTAAGAAAAAGATGAAATTGAATGAAAAAGGCCACTCGATAATATGATAAAATTTTACATGAGAGTTATAATATAATTTTTAACTATTAATTAAGAAGAAAATTAATTGAAAGAATCATTAAAATAATAATTAAAAAAAATCAGATTAATATAGATATACGTAAGACGGCTACGGTCGGTCGGTCGGATAAGAATCATCAAAATGACATGTATTTTCAACTAATATAAAATAATACATTTTTTAAGATAATAATAAAAAAAAGAAGAATTTTATGTAACATAATATTCACTCTGATATTGGACAATTGCCAACCCTCTGATAGGACCGAAAATACATATCGCGGCATATGTCCGATATTAGATCACAAAAGCTCTAATAATAATTGTTAAAAATTTTCCAGATTGTGAACCGGATCAGATTGTGTGCTGCATTCTAACGAAACAGCACAGACAAAGGCTCTCAATATGGACCAAATCACTTCGTGCCAGGAGGACAGCACGGAGTAGGACAGTGCGCTTGTTAAAAGCAATTTTAAAAACATAGACAACACGAACTGTCGATCGTGGTCTGAAAGCAATTTAGAGCTGCAATAGCTTCTGTTTTTGAAAGGTTTGAGCCCGGTGTACTTTGAAAACCCATGCGGAAATAACCCGAAGTGCTCCCTGAAATTGAAAGGTCAAGAACAGTTTAAAACAATGAATGTAGTAAGCAGTAAATCAGTAAGCTGAGATTTGTTTATGGAAGTTCGAAAGCAAAACCTTCTACATCTCCCCCTCTTCCAAACTGGAATGATACATTCTAGAAAACATTGATTTATGCAACCTTTGTACAAACACACTCAATCGGGTCGCACCTGACTGAACTCCTAGACTCAACATTCTGTTCACTTATTTAACGTGTCTCTAACTAAATATATGAATGTTTAAACGAGAGAAGAATAACTCGAATGGGATGATTAAAACGAATGCATTGACCATCATATTTATGTGTGTTCTGAACGCGTTCATACGTATTAAATTTGTTATAACATTATGATCATAAAAAAAACTATAAAAAAACATCGAAAGTGATATATTACAAGTAAGATAATTTATAAATGTAAATTTTCAAAAGTAGGACGTGTAATTATATGCAATATATATATATATCTAGAGTCAAATTGTCTACTAATAGAGAACGATTTTGAAACCTGTGCATACGTTAGTTACAGTGACGCATTGATAAGGTTCGACAAAGAAAAAGCGAACATCAGATAAGCCTCTTTAGAACTGGCAGCCATATAAGCTTTGGTTTGCCTAACCTGTTAAGGAATCCTTTCAGTTGGTGCGATACCTGTATGCGTTAGGCCCTACAAAATTAATTAATGGCACTGTTCTTGTTTAATGACGGGTGTCCATCAACTTTGAAAGTTTTGTCCTAAATCGGACACTATTGATGGGAAAATTACGAGTGTCGGGGTCTGAGCACCGATAGTACATCGGGTTTGGTCTGAAAAACCATGTGAAAATAATCCGAAGTATACCCTGAAAATTGAAAGCTTAAGAACGGTTCAAAACAATGAATGCATTGAGCAGTAAAGCAGTATGCTGGGATTTGTTTATGGAAGTTCGATGACAATACCTTCTACATCTCTCCTTTTTACAAACTGGAGGGATACACTCTAGAAGACTTTGATTTATACAGCCCTTTGTACAAACCCACTCAATCAGGCCACACTGACTGAACTCCTAAACTCAACATTCTGTTCACTTGTCTAACTTTTATGTGAGAAAGATTACATTGATTTGATTTGAAGTACAATCACTCTAGTCTGGGTTCGTTCATACTCTCAATACTTGTGAGTGAATGTGTAAGTGTGTGTGAGAATTAATCTATTTCAGCCCAGCTCTCACATATTACCTCTCACATTATCGTTTTCTTCATAATATTCGAGTATTACGACGATGTCTACTGGTAATGCACAGCTTGATATTCTGTTCTGGTCCAAACTGACGGTATGTGCAAAATCATGCAGCTTGAGAGTCACCTAAGTGCCACTCTTAGTGTTACTCTCTGAGAGTCACGCTCTCGAGCTCTGCTCTGGCGGTTACTTCTCGTCATCAATTCAGCTTGTATTTATAGAGCATCTGTATCAATGTTATCGTTAGACGCAAGCTCCTAGCCGTTGAAAAGATTATGTAAAGTTTCTAACATTGTCTGTTTCTTGTTCCCTCTTCGTACATGAATGGTTGATGCTATTTATTATCTTTGTATTGTTGGATCAATTTATTATATGGGCTTATATGTGAGAGGTTATATGTTGTGGGATGTTTAATAAAGTTAAGCCCGAATTAAAGTGATCAACTAAAGTTTTGGATTATTGGGCTTTAATGTATCTAATAGGATGTGGACCTTTTATGTGTATAGCCTAAATTATAATTACTGTTTTAATTATGGGCTAAAACACTAACTAGAGGAGATAATTCAATGAATTATCTATTTATTGGTATGGTCCCCAGATCTGATGTATCACGTTCCATATTCTAAATCCCATTACTAGAATATATTCCGAGAGAAACAAAAGGACTCTCACTAAGAACGCTCAGATCTGGAAGATCAACCAATCGTTTTCAAGGGATTCAGCACTATGGCTTCAGGTACGCTTCCGCATTCGGTTATAGATACAGTTTTCAGATCTTATGATTTCAACATGTTTATGATTCTAGATTTATTCATGAACTCTAATTGTTACAACAAGTGGTATCAGAGCCAATTCATGTTAGATCATTGGAATTCAGTACATTTCATTCGGTATTTTTTGTTACTTAATTCGGAAATCAGTATTTTCGTGGTTTAGGGTTGTCGGAAAACAAGCAAATCGGCCGATCTTTGGCCACCGTCTGGCAACGGGGGTTGAGAGTAAATATTGCCCGTAGTCCGGCGCCCCTTTCCCATAAGTTTATTGACCGGAAACCGCCGAAATTTGGTCAGAATTTGTCGCCGAAGGTTGCGCAATGCTGATGCTCGCGAGCGACGATTTTTCCCGGCCGAAATTCGGGCTTCTTCGTGAGGTACGGTGGTGGTCGCTGTTTTGTGCACTACCATTTGCCGGCGTCAATTTGGTCGTAGGTGCGGCGGTTTTTCGAAATGGTTAGGTTTAGGGTTTCGGTTTTAATAAGAAAAAATTTGGAAATTCGAATTCAGAATGCTGAATTTTATATTTTGCTAAAGTTTTTTCTGTTGTAATTGCTTTAGTTTGGTAATTTTGATGACCTGATAAAAATATATTCAATATATTCAAATAATGATAGGGTATATCATATATATTTTAAAATGAATTAATTGAAACAATGACGTCACCAAAGTGACCTCTCTTGTGGAAATTATTTTATTTTAAAGTATAAAAGGTTTTATGTGTAATTTGATTGAACATTAATCGGCCCAAAGGAAGATTAATATTTGGTTGACTGCACATATGCTTGTGGTGATAAACATGTGTTAGTTATTCGGTTGTTTTATGTGAATAATAATTCGGCCCAAAGGAAGAATATTATTTGACATGATATTTACTATCAGTGTTTGATTACCGCACCAGAATATCCCTTGAAAGTTAATAATTTTGTCAAAGATAAATATTAATGGAGCGCATGATATTCTGTTATGGGATTTACATTATTTGAATTTATTGATTATTTTATATGGATAATTTTGAGCATGTATTATAGTATTGTTTCTTGTTCTCTGTTCAGATTTAATTCCTGCTAATATCAGTGCCAACATCAATTCAATTCCTTTGTTAAATGGCTCAAACTTCAAATCATGGCAAGAGAATCTGCTTATAGTTCTCGGAGTCATGGATCTTGACCTTGCGATAAAGGTTGACTGTCCTCCCGCCCCTACTGATAAGAGCACTTCTGATGAAAATAAGGAGTTTGAAAGGTGGGAGAGGTCGAATCGCATGTGTCTAATGATCATGAAGAAAGCCATTCCAGAAACCTTTCGGGGCACGATGTCTAGCGACATCACTACAGCTAAAGATTTCCTTCAAAATATTGAGAAAAGGTTCGCTAAAAGTGAAAAGTCTGAAATTGGTACACTTTTGACAAACTTGATTTCAATGAGGTATAAGGGTAAAGGTAAATATACGGGAGTACATCATGGAAATGTCTCATCTTGCTTCAAGATTGAAAGCACTTAAGCTTGAACTCTCTTAGGACTTGCTAGTCATTTGGTTCTGATATATCTTCCAACACAGTTTAATCAGTTTAAAGTGAGCTATAATTGTCAGAAAGAGACTTGGTCTCTCTGAATGAGCTCATATCACACTGTGTTCAGGAAGAGGAAAGGTTGAAGCAAGACAAGACAGAAAGTGCTCATTTTGCTTCTGCCCCTAAGTGTGGGGGTCCGGATCGCGATGAAAGCACTTAAGCTTGAACTCTCTTAGGACTTGCTAGTCATTTGGTTCTGATATATCTTCCAACACAGTTTAATCAGTTTAAAGTGAGCTATAATTGTCAGAAAGAGACTTGGTCTCTGAATGAGCTCATATCACACTGTGTTCAGGAAGAGGAAAGGTTGAAGCAAGACAAGACAGAAAATGCTCATTTTGCTTCTGCCCCTAAGTGTGGGGGTCCGGATCGCGAAAGAAAGAATAAGGAGGCTGCAGTTACAGCACCTCAAAAGAAACAAACAGTGAACCCCGGTGATACTCAGAGTTCTGGTTGTTTCTTTTGTGGTGGTGAAGGGCATATGAAGAAGCAATGCACAAATTATCACGCTTGGCGTGCTAAAAAAGGTATGCTTCTTAAT
>KQ994554.1:100958-133603 GCA_001598015.1 Dorcoceras hygrometricum
AGAGTCCAAACTTGGTTAGCATGCATTTTTGAGTCAAACTCAGACTGCATTGTTTCAAGCCATAAGTTAGAATCAGCATCGGAAATTGCCTCCTTGAAAGTTCTTGGATCAGATCCAACAACTTGATCACCTTGATCATCTTCAAGGAGAAAACCATATCTCTCAGGAGCCCTAGGAATCCTTTCGGATCTCCTAGGTGCGACCATTTCTGGTGCTGGCTCTGTAGGTGCAGGAGATTCACTTGGTACTTCGGTTGGTTCTCGAATCTCTTCGAGTTCTACTATTCTGCCCTTTCTATCAAGTAGAAATTCCCTTTCCATAAAGGTGGCATTCCTAGAAACAAACACTTTTGTTTCGCTGGGATAGTAGAAGTAGTATCCAATAGAATTCCTTGGATACCCAATGAAATAGCATAAGATGGATCTCGTATCCAGCTTATCTCCCACTGTCTGCTTCACGTAAGCAGGACATCCCCATATCCTCATAAATGAGTACTTGGGTGGTTTGCCCATCCATATCTCATACGGAGTCTTGTCCACTGCCTTGGTGTGGACATTGTTCAACAACATGACCGCCGTTTCGAGCGCATAGCCCCAAAACGAGGTAGGAAGCTCAGTGAAGCTCATCATAAATCGAACCATGTCCAACAAGGTCCGATTACGACGCTCCGCTACACCATTGAGCTGTGGTGTGGCAGGAGGGGTCCACTGTGAGAGAATCACATTCTCTTTCAGATAGTCTTGAAACTCAGTACTTAAGTATTCACCACCTCGATCAGATCGAAGTGCCTTAATACTTTTGCCTAACTGATTTTCTACTTCAGCCTTGAATTCCATGAACCTTTCAAAGGATTCAGACTTGTACTTCATCAAGTACAAGTACCCGTACCTAGAGTAATCATCGGTAAAGGTGATGAAGTATGTGTGACCATATTTATTACCAATACTAAACGGGCCGCACACATCAGTATGGATCAAATCCAATAGGCCTTGGGCACGTTCACCCTTGCCCTTGAAGGGTTGCTTGGTCATTTTTCCTTTCAGACAGGATTCACAAGTCGGTAGGGAGTTGATGTCTGACAGATCAAACAGGTCACTCCTAACTAACTTGTTCATCCTACTTAGGGAAATGTGACCTAGCCTAGCGTGCCAAAGTTGTGCTAGGTTCAAGTTATCGTGTTTCCATTTAATCGTTGTTGTGTGTACTTCGATATCGCGAGTTGGAACGTCTTTTAATTTTAAGGTGTATAAATCGTTTTCGCGTTCCCCAATTCCAATCAAACATTCATTCTTGTAAATATTGCAAATCGAATTAGCAAACATACAAGAATATCCATCTCTATCAAGCATAGGAA
This sequence comes from Dorcoceras hygrometricum, assembly GCA_001598015.1. Classification (NCBI taxonomy): domain Eukaryota; kingdom Viridiplantae; phylum Streptophyta; class Magnoliopsida; order Lamiales; family Gesneriaceae; genus Dorcoceras; species Dorcoceras hygrometricum. The sequence continues at coordinate 102,313 of KQ994554.1, forward strand.
TAGAAATAATGTTTTTAATCAATTCAGGAACAAATAAAACGTCTCGTAACAACAACTTAAAATTTGAAGACAGAAATAAATGAACATCTCCTATAGCTATAGCAGCAACCCTTGCTCCATTGCCAAGCCTCAAGTGGGTCTCACCCTCTCTAAGACGTCGACTTCTTGTCATCACCTGCAAATCATTGCAGATATGAGATCAACATCCGGTATCAAGTACCCAAGAAGTTGAATTTAGAGACATATTTATTTCAATATAGAACATACCTTTCGCAGTTCGCAACTGCTCGAGGTACTCCTTGCAGTTCCTCCTCCAATGCCCAGCCTTGTGGCAGTGGTGGCAAACGTCCTCGCTCTTGTTCGGCTTGGAAGCCTTTGCCTTTGGCTTCTTGGCAGACTTTTCCTCCTTCGCAGGAGCAGAACGCTTCTTGCTCTTGCGTCTGGGCCACTTCTTCGCAGAGGAAGAAGAACCCAGAAGGAGGACGGGTTTGTCCTTCTTTATAGTCCCCTCAAACACTACAAGCATGTTCACCACCTCTTCAAGGGTGGCTTCCAGCTTGTTCATGTTGAAGTTGACCACAAAGGGGTCAAATGCAGCGGGTAGTGAGAGGAGAAGTACATCCACCGACAGCTCGTGTGGAAGCGCGATATCAAGGCCCGACAGCTTTTCAACGAGCCCAATCATACGAACCCCATGCTCGCGGACCGAAGTCCCATCGCGCATGCGGCTCGTCATCAGCTCCTTGACAGCCGTGAACCTCTCATGTCGAGAGTTCGCCCCGTACAGTTCCTTGAGATGAAAGAGTATGACAGAGGCATACTTTGTCTTCTCAAAGCGCCGTTGCAATTCATTGGACATCGATGCCATCACATAGCATCGAGCTTTAACCTCATCGTCCCGCCATTGGTTAAGCGTGATCAGCTCCTCAGGGCTGATATCGGCAGGGGTTTCCTCCGGAGGACACTTCTCTATCGTATAGAGAAGCTTCTCCGAAGCCAATACAAGATTAAGGTTGCGGAGCCAGTCTTGGTAGTTCAGACCGGTGAACCTGTTGATATCCAGTATAGCAGCAAGCGGGTTTTTCATCGAAACAATTTTATATAGCAGTTATACTGAAAAGAAAACAGACATGCATTACTAACTATATAAGATATAAGCTAAGACATAAAACATGGTCATTAAGTTTTATGAATTACCCTCCCACTATTTTAACGATTTCACCACCCTCTAATGAAATCGAGAAAATAGGTTTCTTTAGTGGGTACACGGAGCCCAATCAAGCGATCATGGACCCGAATAATATCAGCCATCCATGACCCCCAAAAGGTAGTTTCCGATTGCAGCCGGTGCAACCTCCATGTATTCACCTCACGTCCAATAAGGGTCCAATAATATGACGCCGTTTACTATCACGTGTCAAGATTGACCCATCAATGTTGAGTCGTGAAGGAAGGTCCCTTTAACGTCCCCAATAATATGAGTCAACGTTAAAAGGAGTTCCAGCCGACTCACAACAGTTGTCAATGGCGTGGACATCTTTCCGGCATACATGACCCCCTCAATAATATGAGTCGGGCCATGTATACGGGTAGCATCGACGTACACCCATTGTTGATGGAAGGTAGGGTTAATTTAAACAATTTTAAATACCCTTTTGTTTATCGAATAAACATTTATCTTGATATGAGTTTTAAATCAAATTTAAAACGAGGGATTTTATTTTGAAAAACATTTTGGTCTCATGCATATTTAAATCTAAAAAACATCAACATGCGGATTCAATTATTCTATATATCAACATATATAAAGTAAACATTGGGATGATCGATCGCGAGAGCTATGCGGTCCGTGGTGTTGGGGATCCGGATCCGCCCCCGGCGAGGCAGCGGAAGAACAATAAACAGAGAACCGGGAGGCGATCAATACGGAGAACAATTCTATATGTATCGACATACATAGGGTGTTTAGCAAGTTACCTGTCTGGCACTTGTGCCTGGCTCCAACCGGTGTTTCAAGAACCCGGCGCTTCTCGGTAGATTGCTGTAGTTACGTCAATCCGGTCCACGACCAGATTCGAGACTCCTTCGTCAGACTGCACTAGAAGTCCTGGACCAGCCGTCACGACATCGCCGGAGACTCGCCGGAGCGGCGGCCGGCGACGGCGCCACCACCACGAAAACGCGGCGGCAGCGCGCGACGCCGCACGCAAGAGCGCGCAACCAGCGGCGTGAAGCTTGCGCAGCTAGTGCGCAACATCGCCGACCAGCAGCGGCGCTTCGTCCGCCCACCTTCGTCCCACAGCGCCAGCAAGCGTCGAACATCGGCCACCGAGTAGCGAGCGACGCTCGACCAGCGCGACCGAGGCGCGCGACAAATGCGGCAGGCGCACGGCCGAGGCACGCGACAATTCTCGCGACGCATCGTCAAGCGAAGCCCAGCCATCGTCTCCCTCCTCGCACGTCCAGCGCTCGACCATCGCGCACAGCGGCGCCCGACGTCGCGCAACCAGCGTGCGTGACGCGCGATGAGACGCCCGCACATGCGCGCGGCGGGGAGAGGGGGCCGCCGCACATGGCGGCGACCGGCGGCCGATCTTCAAGATTGAATTTTCCGATCTGAAATTCGAAGATTAGATACAATTCAGGCAATTTCGCATTGATCTGATCCGAAAAACACTGGCTCTGATACCACTGTTGGGGTCCGGATCGCGCCCCCCGGCTAAGCAGCGGAAGAACAGAAAATACATGTCCGGAAGGCGATCAATACGATAAACAAATTCATAATTCGACATACATAGGGTGTTCAAAACACTACCTTGCTAGCACTTGTGCCTGGCTCCAACCGTAGTTACAATAACGTCGGCTCTTCACGGTAGATTGCGGTAGATATCGCCAATCCGGTCCACGACCGGATACGAGACTCCTTCATCACCCTGCACTAGAAGGCGTGACGAGATCTGCGCGGACGGATTCTCCTCGGCGGCGGCACTAGGCGGCGGCGGCGGCTTTGTGAGAGGGGAGGGAGGCGGCGGCCAATCTAGGTTTAGGGTTAGTTGTAGTGTCAAGTATATTGAAGTCTAGGTTTAGGCTTAATTAAATAAGCTTAAGTGTTGGACTTGGACCGGCCCAACGGGCCCGGGTCCAACGATGAACATTCAGTTCATCTCCACCACGGAGACTTCGTCGTAACTCCGATCGCCGATCAGATCGGACCGATCGATTCAGTTTCCAAAACTGAACGCTATGATCTGAAAAACCGTTTTTCAGAACCCCAGTGCAAAATGACCGTTTTGCCCCTCAACAGCGGGAAACCCCGGTTTGACCCCTGTTTACTTTTAGGAAGTCGCACTCCCCAAAATCCATTTCTCGTGCTCAACACATTGAGCTGAGTATCCGTGCGGGAATCTCGAATCCAGTACTTGTGTGACCCTCAATGGTTCAGGGATACAGCTAGCCGTGGGCCCACAACCATTGTGGCTCCGGAATCACAATTCCGGACCTGCCCAACGGATCATGGTAAGAGCTTCTAGCAACATCGCCGCATGATCCCCTAGGTATCACTGATAGTGCCTGCAAGAACCAGTTGGTCGTGGTTAGCGTACAGTACGGTCCTTTCAATCCATATATCCTGATCAGATCAACGACCATTGGTAAATCGAGAGTCGCTATAGATCCGATAGCTATGCATACATCTTGGAGATCGAATAGTGACATCGCGAGTGTAACTAGGTAAACACATTTACCTAAAACACTTCTAGTACTCTGGCCAGAGATTTATACACTATTATCCCCTCAGATAGCATAGGATATCCACGCATGTCTGCGAGCGGTGAATCCTCGACAACGATGCATCGACTCATACATGCATCGGGGTCTCACCCAATCCCGATGCCTTATGACCCCAAGTGAGTCGGCAAACGGGTCAAAGTGAGACGCCTATCATGTAGAGTCTCAATGACGTTTCGAGTCGTGAGGACTAATCAGTACAACCAAGACCTCGAACTTATCCACTCGACAAATGGTAACCACTTGGAAAGTCCGAACGAGGGTAGTTCGATAGATCACCAGGTCACTATCTATCTGCATGCTCAGAACATCACAATGTTCCCTACCAATGAAACATGGTACTTTGATACTAGTCTCTAGCTCGGGCGGCCTTATCCTCATTTTGACGGCCCAATCGACTGAACAAGTTCAGAATACACAGCGACTATTAGATGTGTTTCATGATAGCCGTCATACCCACTATCACATCTAACATACGCTTTAGTGCATTCTAGGTCTTTACTCAACGCAATTGTAAATCATTACACATAATGAAAGTAAAGAACGCCATATAAATAAATGCGAATATCATATATAAAGATTGTTTCATACAAGAGTCTATAAACCCACACGCCACAAGTTGGCTAGTTGGGCATCTACTCTAACACTAAGGTGAAGGATAAATGAAAGAAGAGAAAGAATAAGGAGGATGCAGTTACAGGACCTCAAAAGAAACAAACAGTGAACCTCGGTGATACTCAGAGTTCTGGTTGTTTCTTTTGTGGTGGTGAAGGGCATATGAAGAAGCAATGCACACATTATCACGCTTGGCGTGCTAAAAAAGGTATGCTTCTTAATATGATTTGTTCTGAGGTTAATTTAAATTCAGTGCCTAGACACATGTGGTGGATAGATTCTGGTGCAACTACTCACATCAGTGTGTCTATGCAGGGTTGCCTGGATTGCCGAAAACCAAGTGATGCTGAAAGATTCATCTATGTTGGTGATGGCAAGAAAGTTCAAGTTGAAGCAATTGGAAAATTTAGATTATTGTTAAAAACTGGAATGTATTTGGATCTTTATGAAACATTTATTGTACTGTCTTTTAGGCGGAATTTATTTCTATTTCTGCATTGGACAAAGATGGTTTTTACTTGTCATTTGGAAATGGGATATTCAGTTCGTTTCGCGATTAAAATTTGGTTGGTTCTGGTTTTTTATCAAATAATGATAATCTATATTCGTTGGATATTATTGCTTCTTTTAATGAAACCCTGCATGTTAGTCAAGGCACTAAAAGAAAATTAACCAATGAGAATTCAGTTGCATTATGGCACAAGAGATTGGGACATATCTCTATACAGAGAATACAGAGACTTGTGTCAGATGAAATTCTCGAGCCTTTAGATTTCACAACTTCTAATATTTGTGTAAATTGCATAAAAGGCAAACAGACCAACAAAAGGAGATTTGAAGCCAAGTTTCATTTATCTCATTCATGAAAAGGCACAGTATTGGATGTGTTCAAAAATTATAAAGCTGAAGTTGAGAACCAACTCAACAAAAGATTAAAAGAGTCAGATCTGACCGTGGTGGTGAATGCTATGGTCGATATGACGGTTCAGGTGAACAACGTCTATGACCTTTTGCTAAATTCCTATAGGAATGCGGTATCGTCCCACATTACACCATGCCGGGCTCGCCCACTATGAATGGTGTTGTTGAGAGACGAAACAGGATGCTTAAGGACATGGTAAGGAGTATGATTGCTCATTCTACTTTACCAGAATCACTCTGGGGAGAAGCACTAAAAACTGCAGCATATATCCCTAGCAGGGTTCCGACTAAAACAACTACTAAAACCCCTTATGAACTTTGGACAGGCAAGAAGCCAAGTTTGAAGCATTTGCACGTTTGGGGGTGTCCAGCTGAGGCAAGGCCTTATAAGCCTAATGAAAAGAAGCTGGACTCTAGGACAGTCAGTTGAATTTTATCGGATACTCTGAAAGATCCAGAGGGTACAAATTTTATGATCCCAAAACAAAGTCGATTTTCGAGTCGGAAAATGCCCGTTCTTTGAGGATGCCGAATCTGCGGGAGGAGTTCATGTTCGAGATATTGTCTTTGAAGAGGAATATGTAAATATTCCCATGGGTGTTTGGGCATCGATCAGGATCTCATTCCTGGTCTTGACCAAGACACAATACAACTAGATGATATTGGAGATCCTCCTATCCAAAATAATATTTCAGATGAACAAACTCTAGCACCTCAAGAACCAATGCCATTAAGGAGATCCACTAGAGAGAGAAGAAATGCATTGCCAGATGACTATATTGTATTTCTTCAAGAACATGAAGCTGACATTGGATTGATGGAGGATGATCCTATCACCCTTCGCCAAGCCATGAAAAGTTCTAACTCTCTCAAGTGGACTGATGCCATGACTGATGAGATAAAGTCCATGATGAACAATGACGTGTGGGATCTTGTAACATTGCCTAAAGGTGCGAAGCCCATTGGTTGCAAATGGATATTTAAAACCAAGAGGGATTCGAAAGGCAATGTTGAGAGATTCAAAGCCCGTCTTGTCGCAAAAGGCGTTACTCAAAAGGAAGGCATTGACTATAAAGAGAATTTATCTCTTGTTTCTTCGAAAAACTCTTTCAGAATTATAATTGCATTAGTGGCACATTTCGACCTTGAGTTACACAAGATGGATGTGAAGACAGCGTTTCTCAATGGTGACATTGATGAAACAATTTATATGAGGCAGCCAGAAGGCTTTGTGTCTGGAGACCCAGACAACATGGTCTGCAAACTCAAGAAATCCATCTATGGACTCAAGCAGGCATCTCGACAATGATATTTCAAATTTCATCAAGTGATCATCTCATTCGGCTTTGAGATGAATATGGTTGATGATTGTGTATGCCACAAGTTCAGTGTGAGCAAACATATCTTTCTGGTTTTATATGTTGATGACATCCTTCTCGCTAGTAACGATATAGAATTGTTGCATGACACCAAGAGATTTCTATCTAAGCATTTTTGAGATGAAAGATCTTGGTGATGCATCATTTGTTCTGGGTATCCAAATACATCGGGCTCGATCTCGTGGTATTCTTGGATTATCGCAGAAGAACTATATCGAAAAGGTTCTCAAGCGTTATGGGATGTACGACTATAAACCGGGTGATACCCCTGTGGCTAAAGGAGATAAGTTCAGTCTCAATCAGTGCCCTAAAAATGATTTTGAGAAAAAGGAAATTGAGAAGATTCCCTATGCTTCAGCAGTGGGAAGTCTGATGTATGCTCAAGTATGTACACGTCCGGATATTACGTACGTGACAGGGATGTTGGGATGATATTTAAGTAACCCAGGAATGGAACACTGGAAAGCAGTCAAAAGGGTTTTACGGTACTTATAGAGAACAAAGAATTACATGCTCACATATCGGAGGTTGGATCAGCTTGAGATCATTGGGTACACTTACTCCGATTTTGTTGGATGCAAAGATAGTATGAAATCCACATCAGGCTATGTCTATCTCGTTGCTGGAGGTGCCATTTCTTGGAAGAGTGCTAAACAGTCCATTATAGCATCTTCTACTATGGCTGCTGAATTTATAGCCTTTATGAAGCATCCAATCATGGACTATGGCTGCGGAATTTTGTCACGGGACTGCGCATTGTTAATGGTATTGAAAGACCATTAAAGTTACATTGTGACAATAAATCAACAGTTTTATATTCCAATAACAACAGGAGCACTACGAAGTCAAAGCATATCGACATCAAGTTCTTGGTTGTTAAAGAAAGAATTCAGAGTTGACAGTTTTCTATTGAACATATAGGTACAAACTCCATGGTTGCGGATCCGCTTACTAAGGGACTCCCGACCAAAAAGTTTCATGAGCACACTGCTCACATGGGCGTTGGGTCAATTGAGGATATTCAGTTTTAGTGGGAGTTTGTCATATTATATGTTTATTTGTGATAAACGGTTTTTTGGTTATATATTGTTTAAGGATATTTTCTGTAGAAATAAAGTTTGAATTTTCATTCACACTCTGATAATATTGAAGTTTGATCTCAAATTAAGTTTAAGGGTGGACCAGTTGGAAATAGGCACGTTGGTCACATTGCGTGAAATTTCCCAGCTACATATCCATATCACAATCTATGTCGTTCAGTTGTTTTGACACATGTGAACATTGATGGGTCGAGTTACCATGAATGTAACGAAGGCTGCTTTGATCCTGTGTTGACACGTTGATGGACGAGATTGATAGTAGATATATTTCAGTAATACAGCATTCTGAGCTCATAAGGTTATTTTGCACAACACATAACCATAAGGTCACACATATAGCCCAAGTGGGAGATTGGTTGGATCAATTTATTATATGGGCTTATATGTGAGAGGTTATATGTTGTGGGATGTTTAATAAAGTTAAGCCCCAATTAAAGTGATCAACTAAAGTTTTGGATTATTGGGCTTTAATGTATCTAATAGGATGTGAACCTTTTATGTGTAGAGCCTAAATTATAATTACTGTTTTAATGATGGGCTAAAACAGTAATTAGAGGAGATAATTCAATGAATTATCTATTTACTCGTATGGTCCAAAATCTGACGTATCATATTCCATATTCTAAATCCTATTACTAGAATATATTCTGAGAGAAACAAAAGGACTCTCACAAAGAACGCTCAGACCTGGAAGATCAACCAATCGTTCTCAAGGGATTCAGCACTATGGCTTCAGGTACGCTTCCGCATAATAGATACAGTTTTCAGATCTGATGATTTCAACATGTTTATGATTCTGGATTTATTCATGAACTCTAATTGTTACAACATGTACTGCGTTTGAACTGATGTTGACGTAGGGGTGTCAATTCGGGTGGGTCGGGTCGGGTTGGGGTAAAAAGCAAAATAAAATTCCAACCCGAACCCAACCCGAACCCGAATAAACCCGAAATGTATCAACCCGAACCTGTATTTTTTTCGGGTGGGTTCGGGTCGGGTTATCGGGTTGAGTTATTTTTTGTGTCAATTTTGGTGGATCGGGTCGGGTTGGATAAAAAGTTTAAAAAAAAATTCTGACCCGAACCCGAACCAACCCGAAATGTCTCAACCCGAACCTGATTTTTTCGGGTTGGGTTTTCGGGTCGGGTCAGAATTTGACACCCCTATGTTGAAGTATACGAAAAATAATTTTCTCTTCTAATATGAACTGATCTATTGTGAAGCTCCGACCTGATCTGTACACTGAACTACACTACTCTCGTTCACTAAATTGCTATCTTCTTATCTGAATTGTTCTGCTCTTGCTCTATCTGCTATGTTCTATTCTTTTTATCTGAAATGTTCTACGCTGATCTGATTTTGATTATCTCTGAGCTAACTATTCTGCTCTGTTCTACTCTACACTTGTTCTCATCTGAACTGAACTGTTTCTCTAAACTGTTCTTATTTGTTCTGCTCTGAACCGACTGCTCTGTTATATTCTATTCTTTTATTGCGCTTGCTCACTGAACTAATCTACTCTGCCAACTGAATTATGATCTGAATTCATTCTGCTCTGCGCTTCTAGTCTGATCTGTTGCTGCACTTCAACTTATCTGAACCTATCCACTGCTCCGATTTGATTATTCACTTCTCAGCTGACCTGAACTGCTCTGGACTGAGTTGTTCTTCTCGACGCTGAACTGATCTGCACTTCTTCTCAACTGAGCTCAATTTTTCAGCTATATTGTACAGTTCTTTAGCTATCTGCTCGGCTATGTTCTGATCTAATTCAGCTCGGCCTACGCACTCAATTAAACAGTTAGAAATATAAGAACAGGTTTTGTGTTAATCAAATAAAGATTTGATCTATTTCATGGGTCCAATATCCTCCAAGATTTTGTATTCCAACTTAAATCGTCATTTCTGGACTTTGAAATGCAGCATGTGTGTTGGATCTGTGTTTACATATCAATCTTAATTTTGATTAACACAAAATCTGTTATTATTCTACTAACGGTTTACATGCGATGTGCAGTAGCTAGACTGGAGAAGACAAGGAGATATCCAAACTGAAACAGTGAGGAGACGCATAAGCTGGTCTAGTTGAAGACATCCACGCTGAAACAGTGAGGGGACGCCCGAGCTAGTACAGCAGAAGAGATCCATATGGAAGAGAACATCAAGCTGGTTCACCAGCTTGGTGCAAGAGCAGTTCAAGGATCAAGTGCAGAGCAGAACTGTTCAAGTGAAGATCAAGTGCAGTTTACAAGTGCAGTAATCAAGTGCAGATCAGAGTACAAGCGCAGTGATCAAGTGCAGGTCAGATAGGAAGTTTACTCCAGTGAAAGATGAATCAAAACTGATTAGAATATCCCAAGAAGAAGGGATATAATCACTGGTGCTAGATTGCAGTTCTTCGAGGATAAGGTTTAAAGTACCTAGGAAGAACTGGTTCAATCAACTAGAAGAAGCTTCGTGTACTTGTTGATGGTTTTGAAGATGTGTCTGAATGGATCAAGATCAAGTAAGTACACATAATCAAGAAGAGAGGATCTCTTGATGAGAAGAATAGAGCCGAGCTAGTTAAGGACAAACCAGCTCATGATAAACCGGCTCTTTTGGATTTATTGTGGATGATGTGGAAGATGAAGAAGAAGAAGAATTGCGGAGGCAGGAGTCTATGATCGTGAACTCCCGTAGATGGAGGAACATTGTTATAGTGAAAGAAGAAACCAGTTGGGAAGGAACCAGCTGGGAAACAAGCTCAGAGCCCAGCAATGTTCAAGAGCGGGAAAGAACTGAACAAGAGCAGTACAGATGAAGTATCGACCAGCTCAGTGCAAACCAGAACAGAGCTAAGCTGGCGTACAAGAACCAAGCTGGTCAAGGTCAAACCAGCTTAGAGAGCAGAGCAGATATCATCTGAGATCAGGAGTAGAATTGGACTAAACGACAAGCAAAGCGATTTAAACACAAGAATATATGAAGATTGCTTATCAGTGTTCAAATCGATTTGTTGTGTTGTCTTTCAGTACAGTGCTCACACGCTAAAAGTCATAAAGCCTGCAGAAGCATTAAATAACAAATGACACAAATTACAACCTTGTCAGAAGACTTTTCAACGACTACACCTTTTTGTCAAACGGATAGTATCTGCAAAGAAGCTTAGAGAAAAGCACTTCACAGTGTGTGAGATTTTATATTCGAGAGATTGAGCGTACACTGTAAATCTCAACACGATTCACTCATATATATGAGAGTTAGCGAAATAGAAAATGATTGAATCACAAATCAAACACTCTCCTTGTAGTCTTTGGACAGAGACGTTAAAAAAGTCTTGTAATATTACTCACTGAGACGTAAAAGAAGTGTTGTTAGACCCACAGCTTGCGGGCTGGTGTGCATATATGGCTAGGAGTTCTTGCAGCTTGCGGACTGTCGGATCGGGTTGCAGCAGGAGCTGCTGTAATCAAATCTTCTAATGGATCCTTCCCGTGCAGAAGAAGGGAAGACATTGGAGATTCAGCTCCGAACTTCCATAAACAAATTGCGACATATCTTTTTACAGCTTTCTGCATTTAACATTCACGCATGACATATTTATAACTGTGTTTAAAACTGTTAACAAGCTTTCGATTTTCATAGAGTAGTTCAAGTTGTTTCTGCAAGATTTCTTATCTTACTTGATCTACTTCTCGGTGCACAAACATTTCAAGAACACTGAGTTATTGCAGCTCAAGATTTGCATAGACCAGACCGCATGTGATCCAGACCACCTCACAGAGTTGTTGGTTCAGCTCCACGCTGATCTGGGTTCCTAGTTACGTGCTAACTGTTTTCCAAATATCTTTAAAATGCACGTAATCTGTCAGTTTATGAGTTTCGAACAAGGTTTGGGTGCTGGAGTTGTGTGAAAACTCACTTGAGTTGTGTGAGAACTCATGAGGCACCCCCTTTATTCGATTCTATCAATGTGCCTGCTCCTTACAAACATGCAACATCTAGAGCCTCAAACATCCATAACAGAGTAAGCATGCAGTCTAAAGACATGTCAGATATATGTAAACACCAATCCAGGCACAGAGCTTGACACTGCTATAACACGTCTCAGCCAACTGACTTTATGGATATCCCCACGACCTCCAACTATTGGTGTAACTTATCAGCCAACGATAATGTAAAAGGTTGTTCAACTATTGAAGAACAAGCTTTTGCTACCTAGACATTCCAAGATCTCTAATAATAATGGACTTAGTGAGGTTAAAAACTTCAAAATCAGAATGAGCAATGCGACCAGATTCAGTTGAATTAGTACAACCTTGAAACCCAACTCTTACAAGTTTATTGCCGAGTCAACACAGAATCAGAGACAAGTCTGCATCATGCAAGATGTAATGCTCTAAGATGTCGTCAATCTTTGACTACTGTCGACAACCCTTTATCTGTTACCTTGAAACAGGAAAACACATACTTGTAACTTGTAAGGATTCCGAAGAAGGAATTCCCGCTCCAATCAACCTTTCGAATTCCAAACTGTCAGCTTTATTAGTCAATGAATATGGAATGAATATGGAGTAGTCAATGAATATGGAATGAATATGGATCTTCTCTCATTTCGAATCTTCTCAACATTCTATAATTATCCGTCTGATGATTATTTCATCTTAAATACATCTATAAATACAATGAGTTGGTCGCGAGTCAATGCATTGAGATACAAATATGAAATTGGAGAAAAACCCCGGAAAAATATTATGATAAAAACCAAGGACAACTTGAAAAAATCCACCATAATATTTTAGAGAATTATACTATCTCGCTGTTTCCAAAAAGACACAACACACTCGTTTAATACTTGATAAACCCATCTTACAAATATTCTAGAATTTACTCAAATATATGAATGTTTAAACTAGAGAAGAATAACTCGAATGGGATGATTAAAATGAATGCATTGAGCATCATATTTATTTGTGCTCTGAATCCGTTCATACGCATTAAATTTGTTATCATCTTCATGCGTCCATTTCAATTTATTCTCTCAATTCACGAACTCACATGCTCTTCATATACTACGTAGCCAACTTTGCCAACATTATGATCATAAAAAAATCTATTAAAAAAACCATCGAATGTGATAGATTACAAGCCAGATAATTAGTAATTATATGCAATATATACATACCTAGAGACAAATTGTCTCTAAAAGAGATCGATTTTGAAACCTGTGCATACGTTAGTTACAGTGACGCGTTGATAAGGTTCGACAAAGAAAAAGTGAACATCAGATAAGCCTCTTTAGAACTGGCAGCCATATAAGCTTTGGTTTGCCTAACCTGTTAAGGAATCCTTTCAGTTGGTGCGATACCTGTATGCGTTAGGCCCTACAAAATTAATTAATGGCACTGTTCTTGTTTAATGACGGGTGTCCATCAACTTTGAAAGTTTTGTCCTAAATCGGACACTATTGATGGGCAAATGTAAAGGCTTCTTTTAAGATTGTGTGCATGATTACATCACAACGCATGGATTCCAGCTCATAAAGATTGAATGACGAATCTGCATACACTCTGACGCTCACATTCCACCTACGTAGTAGCTTTGATGTACAGATTATGGAGATAAATAAATTATCTATGTCAACAGTTATATGATTTATAAACAGCTGGCGTCCGAGAAATCAGGAAAGGGTAACCAAAAAACTTGCAAATTCAACAGCATTCCATCCCAAAATCCCTTCAGTTCTATCTCGAAGTATTATCCAACAACCGATCAAATTCAGAGGAGCTCTTCTACTGAAACAACAAATCTTGGTTTTCAGAAAAACTTCAAACGGGAAAGAAGGGAAATATCTTTGGAGTGGAGATTTGAGGAATTTGAACTACATATGGAGATGACTAAATTCAATTACATTAATTTTGACCAAATGATCAATGAATAAAAAAATATATAGGGTTCAAAATCAAAAGGGTGCAATGTCAACAACAGTAGAACACCCACATAAAAGGGAATTAAGAAAGGCAAAAGAAAAGGAAAAAGAATGGTCAGAAGCTCATACCTTCAACTTTAAATTTTTGATGACCCAAAGCTGACACATGCAAAAAAAAACTTAACATTAAATAAGTGGCATTGCATTATAAATAGAGGACTAAGAATTCATGGTTGGATCAGGCAAAGTGTATCTCAAGAACTGGTGGACATTCTCAGGCAATTCATCTCATTTACTTATCACACACACAGAATTGTGGTATGATGGAAATGAAAACCAGAAAGTCAGGAATTGGGAAGAAAAATATGCAGAAAGAACATGTGATCATGGGAATTCCCATTAGCTCACAAGATTATGCTTTCTCTGCAAAACCACTTTTACCGGATCCCGCGTCTCAATACCAGCTTCTGCCTTCTCCAGCTAACAACTACTACAAAATCAGACACAGTAAGCCATTCTTCCTAAGCCTAGACTCAAGAACTATATAAGATATTTGAATCTTTAGTCACAGCTTATTTGATTTGTTATGGAAACATGCAGGTAGAGTAGACTCAGTAATTGCCAGGATTAACAAACTCGGGCAGAGCGTGGACATATTCGCTCAAGGGATCCGGGAGCATGGTAAGTACTCATAATTGACATATCGACAACTATCATTATCTGAGGAAAAACAATAGCCAACATTTTGATGGCTTTTGCAGTGAGACTAGGACCCAAGTTAAGTGAAACCGTGAAAGGAAAACTGAGCCTGGGAGCAAGAATCCTTCAGTTAGGGGGGGTCGATAAAGTTTTCAGACAGAAATTTGACATGAGCGACGGTGAAAAGCTGTTCCAGGCTTCGCAGTGCTATCTGTCGACGACAGTGGGTCCAATTGCTGGACTCCTCTTTATTTCTAATCATAGAGTTGCCTTCTGTAGTGAGAGACTAATCAAACTCACTTCTCCATCTGGAAAGCAGGTCAAAATTCATTATAAGGTACATTTCATCTTTGGTATTCTGCGCCCAACTTGCAACTACTATGAACCAACCCAAGCAACAGGAGAAAACCAACCTGTTTGGAAATTGTTAAATGTTTGCAGGTTATGATTCCACTTCGGAAAATAAGGAGAGCCAACGAAAGCGAGGATGTGAAAAGACCGACACAGAAGTACGTGCAAGTAGTCACCGAGGACAGTTTTGATTTCTGGTTCATGGGATTTCTAAATCATCAGCGGACGTTCAAGTATCTGCAGCAGGCAATCCACCAAGCTAGATGAGGCTTTGGCAGCATAATGATTTTTTCTCTAATTTCTTTCCGTCTTCCTCTGCTTATGTTGTCACCCTTTTCTTGGGGTGTAGATGTAAATATAAGAAACTATATTCACAAATATGTACCATTTTGTATAAACTCAGGCTTAGCCTTTTGGTGAAGGAACAAAGATTTATTCTCGTTTTATATCACCCACAGCAAAAGACAATGAGGAATAAGTAGCCAAAAGCAACAGCAAAATTTTGAAAATGAGTACATTACTATCTATGTTATTCAAGCCACACAAACATCAACAGATATGTAGAGGAAGCTCAAGTCACTCCAGAAGAGACCAACCATAAGCCTTCATTCTTCAATGATCTATTCTTTTCTTTTTTTCTTTGAGTATTGAAATGAATTTCATCAAAGGTTGGAAGCAGAAAAGTGAAATTAAAAGGTGAATGATATCCAAAAAGTTGGATAAATTAGCAATAATATCCCTCTGCTCTTCCTAACAATTTAATTCCACAGTTTTATCTATCCTAGTTCCTTGTGATACTACCACGAATAGGATAATCAACTTGTCAAGGTAATACATAGGGATAGTTTTTTATTAATGATAAAAGATGGTCTGCAGAACACAAACAAACAGGTGAGAGGGTGTCGTAAATTTTCCAAGTCGAGTCTCGATGTTAAAGTTAGGACTGTAGGAAGTATGAGGTTTGAAGGCTAGAAAATGTGAGTAAAGACAAACAATGATGTACCTAGGTATTTTTTGGCGAAGAGCATACTTGGTCTTGGAGTGGAATTGTAATTTGTTCATGAGATTTAATTTGATAGCCAGAAATCACAGGAATTACTGCAGTTTGTACAAGTACCTTATCCTTACAGGGACTGATGCAGTTTGTATAAGTAGTTTATTATGACGGATAGATTTGTGTCTGAATTTGTAGGGATATAAATATTATCTGCCGAGGACATTATGTGTTGATCTGTTGAACATGTGATCTTAGGGGTGGAAGCTCAGAGATGATTATGTATGTTTATAGGACCAAGAATTGTGGAGAATCAGCCTTTGGAGTTTCATTGCATGCCATTTTGAAGATTTGATCTATACGTCCGAAGTATGTATCAAAAAATGTTTTGCACTGAGCATTTATATTTGATGCGCATGCTGTTTCTTTATTTCTATTGGTTATATTATATACATATCAAAATTTGAGTAGTGAAAAACAAACACCAGAAAGCTATTGGTCCTGACTATCGGAAGAACATCTATTGCACTAACAAGGGTGTTACCTCTACATCTTTGGGAAGAACATCTATTGCACTAAAAAGGGTGCGTGGCATTCGTTTTTATTTAGACATACTAAATCAAAATTAATGGAGAATTTATGTGGCTCGTAGATATCATGAATATATGCTGCCAACGTGTGATCTCATCTAATTGATCAGTACGGAAAAATTTTAACTAGTTAAGTATCATTGCAGCAACTCTATTTATCAGCAAAAAGAAAGGTTGAAATCAATATTATACATTCAAATCATAATTTACAAATTGTTTAGGAAACAAAAAAGGAAAAGAAAAGCACTCCTAAATTGTTAAACGTACAATAGTAGAGTCTGTATCAAATAGGAGAAGAGATGCAGAAGCCCTCGCATGTTTCAGTTTCCGACCCTAATTTTCAAACTTACTACTGCCATTGTAACACGTCAGCTCTGTTATGCTATCACCAGTCCCATAAATTTATATCCTAGCGCAACACATCTGGCTCTGCCAAGCTACCAGAAAAATTTACCAGGCATCCTGTAGGAAACTGAAGTCCAGCCTCATGGCATCTCACTTTGGTTATGTGAGGGCACGAACGAACATCAAGATATTCAAGAGCTTCACATGACATCAAGAGTTTGCTGATTCCATCAACTGTCATCTTCGGGCAGTTGCTCACCCTCAAGATTTTTAACCTCGACTTAAAATCATCATTTCCTAAACTTTGAAAAGCAGCATCTGTCAGCTCCTCACAACATGCAACATCCAGAGCCTCAAGCTTCCTACACAGAGTAAATATGCAGTCTATAGATATATCAGACACATTTAAACACCAATCCATCCTCAAAATCTTGAGACTGCTACAGCATGCCACGGCCAATGACTTAATGGATTCATTAGCTATGTCCCGACAACCACCAATGATGAGCGTCTCTAGGTTTCTGCAGTGTTTGGCCAAGGACAGTATAGCATCATCTCCAACCCTGTAGCAATCAAGCAACTTTAAAGTGTGCAAGGAAGAGGAACAACCTTTTGCTACACTACATATCCCAAGATCACCAATATTAATGCACTTGATAAGGTCTAGATACTTCAAACTCTGACAACCCTCGGCAAGAGCAGTGAGACCTGAGTCAGTTAAGTTAGTACAACCTTGCAAACCCAAGTCTTCAAGCTTATTGCAGTTCATCGAAAGATGAGTCAACAGAGAATCAGATACAAGTTTGCAACCTGCAAGATGTAATGCTTTGAGATCCTGGCAACCTTGGACCACAGACGACAATCCTTTATCCGTCAGCATGCGGCAATAAGACACATCTAACGATTCCAAAGAAGGAAGGCCCAATCCAATTGCTGATAGTCCATTATCAGTTATACCTATTAAACCCATCCATCATCAACATATGATGATATCTTACAAAATATGTTCGTTCAGAAGTCTTATTCTGAAGAACTACTAGCAACAGACTAAAATGCAACTTGCAATCTAGGAAATTCAGTTTTTCTTACAGAATATAAAACTCAACAGTTGAAAGCAATATTAGTGCCATCAGAAAGTAAACAGTGGATTTAACATTATTTTCCTGATAGATATACAATATAAAATTTCTAGATCAGTAACTGAGAAAAAATCTATTACAAGTCCCACATTGAATAATAAACTAGTGAGAGTGACTTATGAACTCGAGTTTCTACCACTTAATAGGAAAACATTTTGGGATGATACCCCAATTGGGCTTGTGACCTAACATTGGTACACTCATAGAAGCCGGCCTAGGGAAGGAGTGACCTAGGAAACGGGTATCATCGAATCAGTGTCGATAATTGTAAAATCACAGACTGGATTAAGGGGCATGCATACCCTGGTAATGGAATGTGAGTGAAAACCGTCCAGAGCAGGTCACCACAGTTTCCTAAGGTGCCGCAATGTTACGAATGTAACATATTGAATGACAAAATTAGTAAGCGAGTGTGTTATAAACTCAAGAACTCAATAGCCTAGCATTTGGGAATCATACCCCTCCTGGGTATATAACCTAACAAAATCCGTCTCAAGGAACAAGGTTTACGTGGATTAAACACTATTTATCTTCATATTCCAAGCACCAGTGTGTCTTGCAAAGGTATACCATTTGACCCAGTTTCCAAATTTCTATTAAAAAGAAAACGAGCGTCCTGTTAAGGTCTTTTCAAGTAATAATACTTTTGACTGATTTCAATCAGACAGGAAATGTGTGACAATGGATCAAATAACCATTTCAAATTCATGAAAATTTTCAAAGAAAAATTACTCCAATTGTCACAGTACTCAGTCCCAGGTCAGATGAAAATCATTGTAGGCGGCGATAACAAAGACCAACAACAATAAAGAAACAATTTACAACTACTCCTTACACATATAAGGCAACTCAGGGAATTCACAATGGGTGGGTGGATGAAAACTAAAATTCTAATCAAAACCGTATCTTTGCAACAAATTTCAACAAAAATAGACAAAAGCAAAAGCAATTAGCAGAACGATCTCATGATCTACCAATCACATGCATATACGAGAATAAAAGGTATAGAGAAGCAAAATAGTTACAGATCATAAGTAAAAGAGAGAACTGGATTTGCACCACAAGAAAAGAACCATCCTCTTATTTCACCTTTGCAATTCTGTAGGTTTAGAACGCGCAATGTGGAGAATCCGGTGGCGATGACGGAGAGATCGGAGTCGGTGACACCTGGATGGAAGGAGCGTGAGAGGGACTGAGAGAGATCGAGCTCGCGGAGGTAAGTGAATCTGGCGGCGATCCGGTTGAGCATGTGGGGCCCGGCACGAGCAGAGAGCTTCCTCCTCTCGGTGCTCTGGAGGCGGAGCCACCTCTTGCAGACGAGCCCGAAACTGTCTCTGTCCTTGTCTAGTTGAAGCCTGGACAGCACGGCCCGAAGTTCATCGTCACCCAAGCTCTCGTTTATGCAATCCATGCCACCCGATAACCTAATCACCACCACTATTCACTCGCTCATCATCCCGACTTCGCTTTTAAAAGATAATATAATATAAATTATATAATAATCATTTCTGGGGTTTTCTCTTAGACCGGACAACGATTTAAAACCAACTGTTCATAAAAGCCTTACCTTGAATCTTCCCTCACGATTGTGATCACAGTGAAGTGAGCTCTAATTGTCAAAGGTACATGTTCAATGTTGGTTCTTTTCCAATGTTCCACATGTGTTTCTTTAACAATTTATTGTACTTCATTAATCATTTATTGAATGGCATAAAATTTTGTCACACCATTTTTTTTAAAATTAAGGAACATGTTCAATGTTGGTTCTTTTCCAATGTTCCACATGTGCAATAATAGGGGTTTCTTTAACAATTTATTGTACTTTCATGAATCATTTATTGAATTATATAAAATTGTCACATACCAACCCACACATGGATTGGCCTTCGAAAAATGTCTTATTCCTAGCATTCCAAATGTAGTAGACCGTGGCAGCAGTTGCAGCACATTTCAGACGTGAAAAATAGTTGTTACCTAAGTATTGTTTGCGAAATGTTTTGAGTCCATTAGGTATAGTAAAAGCCGTTGTGACGTCCAAACCTATGGGAATCAACGAATTTGAGTAATTGAAAAATCGAAAGGATATACAAGGACTAAATGCGAAATGTTGTAAGTTGTATTCCCTTACAAAAAAATTATTGAATACAAACACATGGGGCCAAAAGTAACAATAGAAACAGATTTGGAATATAAGAATTTCAGATTTTGATTATAAAAGAATTGGATATTACAACCATTGGAACTCTATATGAATCATCTATTGTTGTAATGGATCTTAATACAGTTTTCGTCAAAAGATCAAAAACAACAACAGCTGGCTTTGCGGAAACGCTGGCCTTTGACAAACAGACATAGCCCCCAAATCTGGTTCAGCTCGCGTCACCCGCCTGCCCCTGAGCTGTCTCACCTGCGTCGGGAAAACTAGTGAGCCTAGGGGCTCAACAAGTAAAATTGAGGATAACAAGATCATATAATGCAGGCATAACTGAAATCATAATATATAAATTAAAGGAAGTGATCTGAACTGAAATCTTGCTACTGAAAGACAGATCGGAAACATCATATCTGAATAGTTTATAAACTGAGTGACTTATGGTCTAGAGGCTCTCTGGTGTTCCTGGTGCATGAAGCATGTTATCTGAATTCAGTAACTCTCTGTGAAGGGATTACAGTAGTTCCATAATCCTGGTCCCTTCTGCGAAGGGATTATAGTCATATCATAATCCTGTCCCTTCCTGATTGACCGGGTACTCTATGCCATAAGTCTTTAAAACTGAAACTTTACTCCCTTTAACTGAAATGGTTAAGTTACATGCTCTTGAACGAAAATTGATCGCTGAAAACTGGATGATTCACTGCTATGAAACTCATTTTATCTTTAAAAACAACTTTACTTTACTGAGTGTACAGCTGGACTACGAGCTGATGATAGCAGGAACCAGCTCGGAAGAGAAAACGGCTTATGAGTGCAAAATAGCTTTGGTTAAAGAAAACAGATCACAAGCGTAAAGAACATCTTTGGCTACATAAATAGATCTCGGGTGTGCACAGGCGTGAAGAACAGCTTTGGCTAACGAAAATAGCTTACGTATGGGAAAACAGATCTGGTTCTACGAAAAACAACTTACGAGTAATAAAACAGATTTGGTTCTAAGGAAACAACTTACGCGTAGTCAAAATGTAACATGAACTTCGTAAGAAGAATTTCAGCTTTGGAAGGTCACTCAGCTTTGAGAAACCCAAATGATTAGCAACGAATCACGCAGACCGGCGAAGAACATAGGCCAAATCTTCTTAAAACGAGGGTACTGCACCAGCTTAGACAGTCTCTAAACAGATCAGCTTAGCTTATTCGACCAGAATCTAGTCCCGATCAAACCAGCACCGCCTATCTGTTCAGAGTCGATGTCCATAACTTTTACAGCACACCAGAAAACAAAACATCTCTTGGCTTATCTTATCTGGAATCTGTACAACTCAACATTTTGAAAACACAATTACTTGCTAAAAGATAAACTGGTGAGTTTCCTCAAAACTAACGCATCAAAGCAGTGAATCCATAGCTTAAACGTAAACATAAACTGAACTGAACTAAAACATGCAACAGGTAAGCATACAACAGAAAACAACGAAGCAATATATGTTTTCCAGATGCAACAAGAATCAATTTACTTGCCTGAACTGAGGATCGCAATGAACATATGGCCTCGAGTGGAAATCTTCTCAAGCACACTCTACGAGCTTATGAATATTTTGAGAGAAATGATAGGTTTTCTTGCAACAAAATGAGCTCTAAACTCACGTGAACAATCATATATGGGAGTATTATTGGTAGTAGGTGGAAGCACTCGAGTAGGCATGGGAGGCCATACCTGCTCCTTTGAAATTTGTTAAAGTTCCCTCTATTACTATTTTAATTTGTAAAGTTTTCACACCCTTTTTATAAAAGCCAAATCTCCCATCAAAAGCATTTTATTTAAAAGAAAACTGCTCCAGCTCGGGATTGTGCTTGGGGCAAAATCCTTCTAGAACCATCTGGCAGTGCTTCTAAGCTGGTAGAAAAGAAATCAGCTTAGATAATTGAAGCTATCTTAAACTGAAATCTGAATGCTCAAATCTCAAAACAGCCCTTGGAATGAAAAGGCTAGCAATTGTGGTCCTATGGATTTTGGGCGCTACAACTCTATCATTCTTACTGAAATTTCGTCCTCGAAATTTACTTACCAAACAGCTCTGGGTAGAGACTACACATATCAGCTTTTGTCTCCCGCGTTGCTTCTCGCTCAGATTGGTTAGACCACTGAACTTTAACAATCGGGATGCTACGATTTCTTAACTTCATATTCTCTCTATGAAGAATCCTCTCTGGTCTTTCTTCATAACTCATATCTGGTGCAAGCTGGATTGGTTCATAGCTCAGTACACGCGACGAGTTAGGAACATATTTCCTCAAAGCTGATACATGGAAAACTTTATGCACTGAGGACGGATGTGGGGGTAATGCTAGTCTGTAAGCAAGCGTTCCTACTTTGTCCAAAATCTCGTATGGACCAATGAAACTTGGGCTGAGCTTACCATTCTTCCCAAATCTCATTACGCCTTTCATCGGTGCTACCTTTAAGAATACATGATCTCCAGCTTCGAAACTCAGTTCGCAGCGTCTATTATCAGCATAGATCTTTTGCCTGCTCTGAGTTGTTCTCAATCGATCTCTTATTGTCAGGCCCCGTGCTAATTACTAACAATTAACACATAATAAGCGCAAAAACACGGAAGCTTAAAATCAGGGCTTAAAAATTTTTCGAAATACAATGGGCCTGAACTCAATTCATACATTCAAAATATCAATAATTAAAATATGAGTTGACTCAAACTCATGCACAACAGGTAACAACAAAATATCAATTCAAATACAGATCCTCCAATACAAGATAACACGGGGCATCCCCCGGCTCAATACATATCATATATATAAACTGGGACTCAGGGACGTGGGGATCGACCAGCTGAACTTCCACTCTGCCCAGCTTGGTTACCTGAAGCTCCTGCAAATGGGCAACGCAGACCCAAACAAGACAAAATCAGGAAACAAGTACGAGGTCAAGCCTCAGTACGAAGAGCTATCAAAGCAGATAAACATGCAACATGCTATAAATCAATGCTATGAATGCATGAGGCTGTCAAAGGAAATCAGTCAGCTAGGCTGTTGCACCGGCAAATCATATCATATCGCCTCTATACCACGATCTATCAACCGGGAAATCATCGGTCCGTGATCATCGGGGCCCGTCAGCCCATCACAGCTCGGCGGTAGACACTCGTATCCGGTAGTCACCGCTCCGACGATAGCTCAATACATAAAATGCCTAAACGTAAAAACAGTATGCATACTCATACAAAATCAGCAACTGGTTCACGTAGACACATAGCAGAAAAGCCACAGATTTCACAACATCGAATTATAGACATGTTCAAGCTCACAACTACTAAGGGCTGCTCAATTCGTACCTCAATTGCTCAAAATACCTTAACCGGTTTCACAAGCAACGGCCAGCAACTAACTCAAGTTCACGGCCCTTGAAACTTCACGGCAAAGCGCAACCAAAAATCCTGGAAACTGAATCTGTACAAGGTAGCTAATATCTTAGCTCAGATCTAACATTCTCTCTCAAATACCTACGGCCAGAGCTAACCTCAAGCTCCAAATATTCACGCAGGTACTAACATACCAGAACAAAGCTCAAATCAACGAAAGAAAGCTCACCCAAAAGATGGGAACGCATGGCGCAACTTACTGCTCAACTCAGCAGCTTCGCGTTCTCGTCCCAGCTCAAAACAGCCTCCAAGGTTGGTAGGAAAAGAAAGGTCTTTTCAAGAGGTTTTCAACGCTACCAAGAACTCGAAAAATGGAGGTCGGAATCAACAGAAAATGGCGATAGAAAGTTACGGTGAACAGTAGCTATTTCGAGGGTTTCGAGTTTGAGGATAAGAAATATCAGGTCTGGAATGCTCTAAGTGTAACTCAACACTTATATTTATATCCTCTACTCAATAAGCTACAAAGCAAGTCAAACACCGACGAAAACAGAGTCCTACAACTCAAAATATCGCAAAACAGATCCCTCGAACAATGCAAAGGCAAAAACAGACTTCACGCTAAACTAATCTCGCGCAAGCCTTAAAACGACAACGTTTTGGCAAAAACAGATCCCGGCGCTAATGTTGCTCTCGCGCGTAACTCCAAAAAGACGGCGTATAGGCACCAGATCTCAGCGCTTAAACACGCGCAATGCACAAACGACGTCGCATGAGCAAAAACAGATCCCTCACGCGAAACCAGATCTCTCGCTTGGCAACGCACAACAAAACGACGCCGTAGCGAGACCAGATCCCTCAAATGAACGCTATCACGTTCTTGCGTAAGATTTGCTTACGTCACCCATGAGACCTGCTTACGTCACCGAATCTGAATTTCAAAAGAACAACGTATTCATTTCCCACGCCATTCTCGACAACCAGATCTCTCTAAAACGACACCGTTTTATCCAAATCTCACGGTGCTTTTCAACACGCTAAAAAGAACAGATCCCTATCAAAAATCCAACCAAAACAACGCGAGAAACACGCTAACACTAGAAAACAGATCTCTCTCAAAAATCGATCAATTCAACATCAATTCTCCACCAGATTACACCCGAAAAACACAAACTAAAATCTGGACAATTCAACTAGAGATCTGAATATTTTCCAAATCAGATTTCACCAAAATTCGAAATTCCAGAAATCTAAATTCTTAATTCTCGTGACTAATCTAACTCAAAATCCGATTAATCACTAATTAGAAATCTGAATCCTCACACTTATCCTTCTAATTGTTAGAGTAGATGCCCAACTAGCCAACTTGTGGCGTGTGGGTTTTATAGACTCTTGTACAAACAATCTTTATATATGATATTCGCATTTATTTATATGGCATTCTTTACTTTCATTATGTGTGTAATGATTTATAATTACGTTGAGTAAAGACCTAGAATGCACTAAAGCGTATGTTAGATGTGATAGTGGGTATGACGGCTATCATGAACACATCTAATAGTCGCTGTGTATTCTGAACATGTTCCTAGTCGATTGGGCCGTCAAAATGAGGATAAGGCCACCCGAGTTCGAGACTAGTATCTGCGATGCGAAGTACCATGTTTCATTGGTAGGGAACATTGTGATGTTCTGAGCATGCAGATAGATAGTGACCTGGTGATCTATCGAACTACCCTCGTTCGAACTTTCCAAGTGGTTACCATTTGTCGAGTGGATAAGTCCGATGTCTTGGTTGTACTGATTAGTCCTCACGACTCGAAACGTCATTGAGACTCTACATGATAGGCGTCTCACTTTGACCCGTTTGCCGACTCACTTGGGGTCATAAGGCGTCGGGATTGGGTGAGACCCCGATGCATGTAGGAGTCGATGCATCGTTGTCGAGGATTCACCCTCGCAGACATGCGTGGATATCCTATGCTATCTGAGGGGATAATAGTGTATAAATCTCTGGCCAGAGTACTAGAAGTGTTTTAGGTAAATGTGTTTACCTAGTCATACTCGCGATGTCACTATTCGATCTCCAAGATGTATGCATAGCTATCGGATCTATAGCGACTCTCGATTTACCAATGGTCGTTGATCTGATCGGGATATATGGATTGAAAGGACCGTACTGTACTCTAACCATGACCGACTGGTTCTTGCAGGCACTATCAGTGATACCTAGAGGATCATGGGGCGATGTTGCTAGACGCTTTACCATGATCCGTTGGGCAAGTCCGGAATTGTGATCCCGGAGCCACAATGGTTGTGGGCCCACGGCTAGCTGTATCCCTGAACCATTGAGGGTCACACAAGTACTAGATTCGAGATTCCCGCACGGATACTCAGCTCAATGTGTTGAGCACGAGAAGAGGATTTCGAGAAGTGCGACTTCCTAAAAGTCAACAGGGGTCAAACCGGGGTTTGCCACTGTTGAGGGGCAAAACGGTCATTTTGCACTGGGGTTCTGAAAAATGGTTTTTCAGATCATTGTATTCAGTTTCGGAAACTGAGTCGATCGGTCCGATCTGATCGGCGATCGGAGTTACGGTGAAGTCTCGGTGTTGGAGATGAACTGAATGTTCATCGTTGGACCCGGGCCCGTTGGGCCGGTCCAAGTCCAACACTTAAGTCTATTTAATTAGACTTAAGCAAGACTTAACACATAACAAAACACTTACAACTCACAACCCTAACCCTAAGCATCAAAACCGCCGCCTCCCTCTCACAAACACGCCGCCGCCTCGAGTCGCCGGAATTCGTTCCGGCCGATTCGACGAGCAGAATCCGTTCGTGCAGAATTCGTCAGTGCTTCTAGTGCAGCCTGACGAAGGAGTCTCGGTTCTGGTCTTGGACCGGATTGGCGATTATCTACCGCAATCTACCGAGAAGAGCCGGGTTCTTGTAATACCAGTTGGAGCCAGGCACAAGTGCCAGCAAGGTAATCGTTTTTTGAACGCCCTATGAATGACGATTACTGTAATTTTTGTTTTCGTATTGATCGTCTCCCGGCCTTTTCTTATGTTCTTCCGCTGCCTCGCCGGGGGGCGGATCCAGATCCCCAACAGTGGTATCAGAGCCAGTGTTTTTTCGGATCTGATCATACGAATTGCCATCATTGTATCTAATATCTTAATTTTCAGATCGAAAAATCAAACTTTTGACACGGCCGCCGGCCGCCGCCGCGTGCGGCGGCGCCCCCTTTCGTATTGATCGTCTCCCGGCCTTTTCTTATGTTCTTCCGCTGCCTCGCCGGGGGGCGGATCCAGATCCCCAACAGTGGTATCAGAGCCAGTGTTTTTTCGGATCTGATCATACGAATTGCCATCATTGTATCTAATATCTTAATTTTCAGATCGAAAAATCAAACTTTTGACACGGCCGCCGGCCGCCGCCGTGTGCGGCGGCGCCCCCTGCTACACGAACACGAGTTGCTCTTGATGTTGCTCGAGGGTTATCTTATCTGCATAGCCTAGATGCCAACGTGATATACCGGGACCTGAAGGCATCCAATGTACTTCTTGATTCGGTATAAAAAAATTCAACTTGGTAACTCTTGAAACTTTGACAGTGCCATTTCTATATGTTATTTATCATATTTTATGTTAATGCTTTTTTTCAGGAATTCAATGCAAAACTTTCAGACTTTGGCTTAGCAAGAGCTGGTCCTAACGGTGACAGAACCCATGTTTCAACTCGGATCGTGGGAACCAAAGGCTATGCCGCACCAGAATACATAGCAACAGGTTTGTTTTTATGAGAAAAATAGTCATCGAGTCTAATCAGCTCTAACCTATTTGAGAAATAGGGAAATAATCATCCCTTTGAACAAGACAACTGTAATACATACATATTTGTTAGAGATAAAAGAATATGTTATGATATATGTTGGAACACAATTTCATATAATATTTTGCTTTGTAATTTGACCTATATAAAGGGAGATGAACTGATGATTGTGTATTATAAGTCTATAGAACTTTTAGTTCTCTGGGCACACTGTCATGGATAAACGCCTTTGTGGCTGAATCATGTGATTTCATGTTGTGTTGTAGGTCGCTTGACTCCAAAGTGTGATGTATACAGCTACGGTGTTGTGTTGCTGGAGCTGCTATCAGGTAAACGAGCACTTGGAGACGAGAACGCTGGTGGCGCCGACGAAACTTTGGTGGATTGGGCAAAACCATTCCTAAATGACAAGAGAAAAATGTTGAGAATCATGGATTCAAGATTGGGAGGTCAGTATCCTAAGAAGGATGCACAGTTCTTGGCGGTTCTCGTGCTACGATGCCTCAACACAGATCCCAAGAACCGGCCGACCATGTCGGAGGTCATGGCTGTACTCGAACAGCTCCAAGCATCTGTTGTGGCGAACAGGGTTTCAGTCGAAGCCAACAAGAAAAGATATGGTGGATAGATTGGAACACCTTGTATAGTAGATAGAAATGTTAACCAATATGGCGCGGAGGAATAAGGATTCGAGTGAGTTAGTCAAAGTCTTGAACAATTTTTTATATGGTTTCCGGTTAAGGAATACTTATCTTTCAGAAAAGCATATATTCAAATAAAAAATTATTTCTCAGAAATATATTCTTATGATTCAGAATAATTAGATTAGATCAATATAAAGTCAAGCACGGTGTGCTGACCTAAGGATAGTATGCAAGTCAATTTTGGTGGATCGATGTTGGATTTTTATGAAGGGAATATCCTATCTATATACGTCAATAAAGGATCCTATGTGTGGAATGAGGTATTTTGTGAACTCACACTTATTTAGAAATAAAATAAAATTGTACGGGTTTATAGATCAAAACAATCATGCTCGTGCCAGAGAGTCATGGTCTAAAATCAAATGAAAGTACTCTTCTCAAATAGGGAAAAAAGATGAAAAAAAGTCATCATGATTAATAATCAGGAGCAAAAGATGAAAAAAAGTCATCATGATTAATAATCAGGAGCAAAAGATGAAAAAAAGTCATCATGATTAATAATCAGGAGCAAAAGATGAAAAAAAGTCATCATGATTAATAATCAGGAGCAAAAGATGAAAAAAAGTCATCATGATTAATAATCAGGAGCAAAAGATGAAAAAAAGTCATCATGATTAATAATCAGGAGCAACCAAATAGAGAGACCCTTGTTCCAAAATTATTCCTCCAATGAACACACAGAAGAAAATTTGAACGGAGGAATAAATTGGTACGTGAGCCTTCCTTTACTATTTGTCTTCAAATGAAGAAGAATGTTTACATTATATAGGTACAGAGGTCAACAGATGAATAAGGAAACTAGACCTTTACTATTTGTCTTCAAATGAAGAAGAATGTTTACATTATATAGGTACAGAGGTCAACAGATGAATAAGGAAACTAGACTAGGAGATTGTTTGATTTGAGGATTAAGCACTATCAACTCCTAATCATATGAGCAAATATACTCCACATGACCATGTACAGCTTCATAACTTTCGTGACTCTTGTTCCTTTCCATCTTGGTCAAGTTTTGTTATCATCATTTTTGACAGATTTGTCTCCATCATGCTCCATTTCAGAATAGATATGAGGTGAGTTAATACATGCAAGGTTCGTATCAATAGAAAGAAAGAATTGAGCAGAGAAATACAAAATTTACAGGATTTTATTTTCGAAGGGCAGTGAACACTGTTGAGTTGAAAAAGCAAAATTGTTTCTGTGGAGGATTGATTTCCTTGTGTGTTACCACAACTTGGATAAAAATGAGAGAAAATCAAATTATTTGGTGCATGACTCAAATTCTATTATATACCATCCTACACAATTAAGTTTCGGATCTAATCAATTGTTGTTTTCACCATCGCTTACAATAAATTTTTCATAATATTTTGATTAAAAATGAGAATAAAAGCAAACTGTTATTTAAGATTAATGTTTCACGAATACCGGATCAGTTTTCTTCGAGGCATACTTAGGTTTTGGATTTTTTAATAAACCTTTTCATCGTAACATTTTATAACTTGGTATTATGTCACCTTAGATTACTTTAAAGATCAAATCAAACAATGCGATACTAAAAACTATGTATACCATCAATTTTCATTGAAGTCGAGTTCCATGGAAATTAAAATAGATTCATGTACCAGTAAGAATTAATTTACAACTCTATCTCAAACATTATACCTAACCCCAGAATTGAGAGCTTGGAGGTAGATGTGCTACAAGTCGACCTTTTTCTTTTGTTTTTTCTTTTTTCTTTTTCATAATTATTTTTAAATATCTGATATGTTTTGTTGTTGCTAACAAAAGTTACATGTGAAGATTAACATTTTCTTTACTGCCATATGTAGGTAGATTGCTCTTTTACTAGAATTTCAAATTTTAATTGTCCTCTTAGATAATGTTCCAATATTTTTAACTGAACCATCTGGAGCCATTAAAAAGCAAAACCCGCCAAATTAGTTTTTCCGAGACATCTGTTATATGTTAGTTAGATTTTGCTGTATTACTATTCTAATTATCGTAATATTATAATTTTTATGCAAAAAAATTTAGAGAGTACATTGAACAAAAAATTAAAATATAATTTTATTACAATTTATAACTAATTACCATACTATCTTAGGTTAGGAGTAATATAATCACAAAATAATCGCAACAATCCACACAACAATGAGGCTAATGTACTATTTTACAGATTATTGTGTAATTTTCTACATAAAAGTACTCTATATTCATTTGATTTGAATTTTTAAATCATTATATATCCCCCGTCCAACTAGATTACATGCATCATCCATGTCCAGTAAATCGAACACTTAAAATAAAATTACAAGTGTCTTATTTTTAATAAGGTTTGGGATTCTGAGAATTATACCAGAAGTAACATCATTTTATCTCTATTATGTCCAAATATTATATATATTTATGAATATCCAAATATTATATATATTTATGAATTTCCGTGCGTATGTGTATATTATAAGATATCCTGCCAAATTAAACACCCTCAAACTATTTTCTTTTTCTAGTAATAAAAATGCGGGATTTTTTTTTTAATATAACTTGAAAGTTTTAATGAAACTCGATAACATAAAATACTTAGAAAATTAAAATAGAATTGAAGAAACCGAAGAAATCCTTCCAATCATACTACACAACAACAAAGAAAACAAAACTATATTTCATCAAAACATCATACTGAAACCTAAATGAAAATAAAAAATCTCTCTCTCTCATCGTGAGCGGAAAACGCAAGGTCGCTGGGAATATGCTAACTGAACTGCAATTCACTCAAAGTTCCTGCCGCTCAGCCTCTGTCTCTGCGTCATCTGCACAATCAAACATAGTGAGCCTGGGAGCTCAACAAGTACAAAATGTAGGAATAGCAAGTACTAAATAATACAAGCACATGCATTAGAATAATTGTACTCAATTAATTTTACTCAAACTTTAAATACATAAGAAAACATCTGCTCAAAGCATTTCCTTAAAATTCATGCATAGGCAATCAACTCATAAATAAATAAAAAGATTTTCTAGTGAACTCCGTTCTCGACTGTGGTCCTCAACCTCAAGTCGTCTGATCAAGCTAAAGTAATACCATGGTACCAGGTTGGAAAGGCACCACAGTACTTATTTGGAGCCCAGTTCTATTAAATGTAAAGGCACTCCAATACTTATCTGAAACTCAATATGTGTCAAGTTGATATGGTCAAACGGGACGTCTTCGACCCCATATCTGTCATGTTGATATGGCCACACGGAACGTCTCCCGGCCTCATATCTGTCAAATTTAGAACACCACAGTCAAGTCCCATCATTCAAAATATTTTTATCTTTTGCTCAACTTTCAGCCTCAAAAACTTTTTCCTCATACCTCATGCCTCAATATAAACTTCATGCC
>KQ994554.1:139919-156989 GCA_001598015.1 Dorcoceras hygrometricum
ATGTAATTTTTGTTTTCGTATTGATCGTCTCCCGGCCTTTTCTTATGTTCTTCCGCTGCCTCGCCGGGGGGCGGATCCAGATCCCCAACAGTGGTATCAGAGCCAGTGTTTTTTCGGATCTGATCATACGAATTGCCATCATTGTATCTAAGTAATTTTTGTTTTCGTATTGATCGTCTCCCGGCCTTTTCTTATGTTCTTCCGCTGCCTCGCCGGGGGGCGGATCCAGATCCCCAACAGTGGTATCAGAGCCAGTGTTTTTTCGGATCTGATCATACGAATTGCCATCATTGTATCTAATATCTTAATTTTCAGATCGAAAAATCAAACTTTTGACACGGCCGCCGGCCGCCGCCGTGTGCGGCGGCGCCCCCTCTCTCACGCACGCTCATGCGCGTGACTTGCACGCCGGCCGCGCAACGCTGGCCTTGTCCAGCGCAACACGATGCGCAGCTGTTGGGCGACGCTTGGCGAGGAGAGCGGCCGCTGGTCGCGCATCACCGTCGTGCCTGTCGCACGATGCGCCGCGTTTTGCGCGCGTTGTTCGCCGCGGCCGCGCATATGGATGCGCATGTGAAGGCCGGACGTCGCGACTGGTTGCGCTACACGCTGAAGGCTGGCCGACCGCTGCTGCCGCTTGGATGCGCCACTGGTCGCACGATGGCGCGACTGGACGCGCGATTGGTCGTGCGATGATGCGCGCGGCCGTGCGTGGCTGTTGCGCCACCGTGCGTTTTTCGATGGTGGCCGCCGTCGCCGGCCGCCGCTCCGATGAGTTTCCGGCGATGTCGTGACGGCTGGCCTGAATTCTTCTAGGGTTTGGTTCGGGCCTGTCCCGGGCAGCCCGTGAAGTTCTCGGGCCGATATGCGATGTCGGGCCCGGTTTTGATAGATTTTGAAATTTTAAGTTTTTGGGCCTAAAATTGTTTTAAACCCAATTTGATACAATTAAAATTAGTAAAATATGATTTTAATTATGAAATATGATTTTATAATAAAATATGATTTTGTTGATTAAAATTGTTTTTATCGGCAAAATGCGATTTTATTATAAAATACGATTTCGTAATTAGAATATGATTTTACGATAAATAATTAAATTATTTTAATTATGCATGTTAATTAGATTAATTGCATGATTGGGGTGATCGAGAGCCGTGCCCAATGTGTTAGGTGTATGCAATAGGTTTTAATTGATTTCGGTTTTAAAATATTATTGATTATCATTTAAAGTGGGCCTGTTTGTGGCCCGTTCCCACCCCTTGATAAATGTATCCCTTTATCTGTCCCGGAAAGCTGTCCACGCCATTGACAACTGTTGTGAGTTGGTTGGAACTCCCTTTAACGTTTGCTCATATTATTGGGGACATTAAGGGGACCGTCCTTCACGACTCAACATTGATGGGTCAATCTTGACACGTGATAGTAAACGGCGTCATATTATTGGGCCCTTACTGGACGTGAGGTGAATACGTGGGGGTTGCACCGGTTGCAATCGGAAACTACCTTTTGGGGGTCATGGATGGCTGATATTATTCGGGGTCATGGTCGCTTGATTGGGCTCCGTGTACCCACTAAAGAAACCTGTTTTCTCGATTTCATTAGAGGGTGGTGAAATCGTTAAAATAGTGGGAGGGTAATTCATAAAACTAAATGACCATGTTTTATGTCTTAGCGTTTATTTTTATATAGTCAGTAATGCATGTCTGTTTTCTTTTCAGTATAACTGCTATAAAAATGGTTTCGATGAAAAATCCACTTGCTGCTATACTGGATAGCAACAGGTTCACTGGTCTTAACTATCAAGACTGGCTCCGCAACCTTAATCTTGTACTGGCTTCGGAGAAGCTTCTCTATACGATAGAGAAGTCTCCTCCGGAGGAAACCCCTGCCAATATCAGCCCTGAGGAGCTGATTACGCTTAACCAATGGCGTGACGACGAGGTTAAAACTCGATGCTATGTGATGGCATCGATGTCCAATGAAATGCAACGGCGTTTTGAGAAGACGAAGTATGCTGCTGACATACTTCATCATCTCAAAGAGCTGTACGAGGAGAACTCTCGACATGAGAGGTTCACGGCTGTCAAGGAGCTGATGACGAGCCGCATGCGCGATGGGACTCCGGTCCGCGAGCATGGGGTTCGCATGATTGGGCTCGTTGAAAAGCTGTCGGGCCTTGATATCACACTTCCACACGAGCTGTCTATGGATGTACTTCTCCTCTCACTGCCTGCTGCATTTGACCCCTTTGTGGTCAACTTCAACATGAACAAGCTGGAAGCCACCCTTGAAGAGGTGGTGAACATGCTTGTGGTGTTTGAGGGGACCATAAAGAAGGACAAGCCCGTCCTCCTTCTGGGTTCTTCTTCCTCTACGAAGAAGGGACCCAGACGCAAGAGCAAGAAGCGTTCTGCTCCTGCGAAAGAGTAGAAGTCTGCCAAGAAGCCAAAGGCAAGGGCTTCTAAGCCTAACAAGAGCGAGGATGTTTGCCACCACTGCCACAAGGCTGAGCATTGAAGGAGGAACTGCAAGGAGTACCTCGAGCAGTTGCGAACTGCAAAAGGTATGTTCTATATTGAAATAAATATGTCTCTAAATTCAACTTCTTGGGTACTTGATACCGGATGTGGATCTCATATCTGCAATGATTTGCAGGTGATGACAAGAAGTCGACGTCTTAGAGAGGGTGAGACCCACTTGAGGCTTGGCAATGGAGCAAGAGTTGCTGCAGTAGCTATAGGAGATATTAGTTTATTTCTGTCTTCAAATTTTAAGTTGATGTTACGAGACGTTTTATTTGTTCCTGAATTAATTAAAAACATTATTTCTATTCCTATGCTTGATAGAGATGGATATTCTTGTATGTTTGCTAATTTGATTTGCAATATTTACAAGAATGAATGTTTAATTGGAATTGGGGAACGCAAAAACGATCTATACACCTTAAAATTAAAAGACGTTCCAACTCGCGATGTCGAAACACACACAACAACGATTAAACGGAAACACGATAACTTGAACCCAGCACAACTTTGGCACGCTAGGCTAGGTCACATTTCCCTAAGTAGGATGAACAAGCTGGTTAGGAGTGACTTGTTTGATCTGTCAGACATCAACTCCCTACCAACTTGTGAATCCTGTCTGAAAGGAAAAATGACCAAGCAACCCTTCAAAGGCAAGGGTGAACGTGCCCAAGGCCTATTGGATTTGATCCATACTGATGTGTACGGCCCATTTAGTATCGGTACTAAACACGGTCACACATACTTCATCACCTTTACCGATGATTACTCTAGGTATGGGTACTTGTACTTGATGAAGTACAAGTCTGAATCCTTTGAAAGGTTCAAAGAATTCAAGGCTGAAGTAGAAAATCAGTTAGACAAAAGTATTAAGACACTTCGATCTGATCGAGGTGGTGAATACTTAAGTACCGAGTTTCAAGACTATCTGAAAGAGAATGGGATTCTCTCACAGTGGACCCCTCCGGCCACACCACAGCTCAATGGTGTAGCGGAGTGTCGTAATCGGACCTTGTTGGACATGGTTCGATCTATGATGAGCTTCACTGAGCTTCCGACCTCGTTTTGGGGCTATGCGCTCGAAACGGCAGTAATGTTGTTGAACAATGTCCACACCAAGGCAGTGGACAAAACTCCGTATGAGATATGGATGGGCAAACCACCCAAGTACTCATTTATGAGGATTTGGGGATGTCCTGCTTACGTGAAGCAGACAGTGGGAGATAAGCTGGATACAAGATCCATCTTATGCTACTTCATTGGGTATCCAAAGAATTCCATTGGATACTATTTTTACCATCCCAGCGAGACAAAAGTGTTTGTCTCTAGGAATGCCACCTTTATGGAAAGGGAATTTCTACTTGATAGAAAGGGCAAAATGGTAGAACTCGAAGAGGTTCGAGAACCAACTGAAGTACCAAGTGAATCTCCCGCACCTACTGAACTAGTACCAGATGTGGTCACACCTAGGAGATCCGAAAGGATTCCTAGGGCTCCTGAGAGATATGGTTTTCTCCTTGAAGTTGATCAAGGTGATCAAGTTGTTGGATCTGATACAAGAACTTTCAAGGAGGCAATTTCCGATGCTGATTCTAACTTGTGGCTTGAAGCTATGCAGTCTGAGTTTGACTCAATGCATGCTAACCAAGTTTGGACTCTTGTTAACCCTCCCGAAGGAATCGTTCCTATTGGGTGCAAATGGGTGTACAAGAGGAAACTTGGGCCTGATGGTAAGGTAATGACCTTCAAGGCCCGACTGGTCGCGAAAGGTTACACTCAAAGGCAAGGTGTTGACTATGATGAAACCTTCTCGCCCGTCGCAATGTTCAAGTCAATTAGAATATTGTTAGCCATAGCCGCATGGTACGACTATGAGATATGGCAAATGGATGTGAAAACTGCGTTCCTCAATGGAAACATTAAGGAAGAGATCTATATGACGCAGCCTGAGGGTTTCACATCTGTTGGAAGCGAGCATAAGGTATGCAAGCTTCAGAGATCGATCTACGGTCTCATACAAGCATCGCGAAGTTGGAACCTGAGATTCGATGAAACAATTAAGGAATTTGGTTTCATCAAGAATCACGAGGAGCCATGTGTCTATAAAAAGGTAGTTAAAAGCGCAGTGACGTTCCTCTTACTTTATGTTGACGACATTCTACTCATTGGGAATGATGTAGGAATGTTGCAGTCAACTAAAGTATGGTTGTCTAGTAGATTTTCGATGAAGGACATGGGTGAAGCATCCTCTATTCTTGGAATACAGATCTATCGGGATAGATCTAAACGGATGCTCGGATTCACCCAAGCTACCTACATCGATACCATACTTAAGAGGTTCTCTATGGAAGAGTCCAAGAGAGGACACCTACCTATGTGCCACGGGGTCACTCTATCAAAGTCTATGTGTCCAAAGACTGATGAGGAGATAGAGAGTATGGCACGTGTACCATATGCCTCGGCTATAGGTAGTATTATGTATGGCATGATCTCAACTATACCAGACGTCGCATATGCTCTGAGTGTCACGAGCCGCTACCAGGCCAACCCCGGCCAATTGCATTGGAAGGCCGTGAAGGATATTCTTAAGTACTTACGAAGGACTAAGAATATGTTCATGGTCTACAGGGGTGGTGAACTGAAACTGGAAGGCTACACAGATTCTAGCTTCCAGTGTGACGTGGATGATTCGAAATCAACCTCTGATTTTGTATTCATGCTCAATGGTGGTGCTGTCTCTTGGAAGAGTTCCAAGCAAGACACCATAGCGGATTCAACCACTGAGGCTGAGTACATTGCAGCATCAGCTGCTGCTAAGGAGGCCGTTTGGATAAGGAATTTCGTCCAAGAGTTGGGCGTCATTCCTAATGGAGTTGGTCCAGTCCCGGTGTACTGCGACTACACGGGTGCCGTTGCGCAAGCAAAGAGCCTAGGTCTCACCAAAGATCCAAACACATACTGAGGAAATACCACATAATCCGGGATATTGTGGCTAGAGGTGACATAGCAGTTGAGAGAGTCGCCTCTGTGGACAACGTTTCTGATCCACTTACGAAGCCCTTGCCTGGACCATTGTTTGAAAAACATCGCGAAACAATGGGACTGCGTCTGATGAGTAGTTGGATTTAGGGCAAGTGGGAGATTGTTAGAGTAGATGCCCAACTAGCCAACTTGTGGTGTGTGGGTTTTATAGACTCTTGTACAAACAATCTTTATATATGATATTCGTATTTATTTATATGGCATTCTTTACTTTCATTATGTGTGTAATGATTTACAATTACGTTGAGTAAAGACCTAGAATGCACTAAAGCGTATGTTAGATGTTATAGTGGGTATGACGGCTATCATTAAACACATCTAATAGTCGCTGTGTATTCTGAACATGTTCCTAGTCGATTGGGCCGTCAAAATGAGGATAAGGCCTCCCAAGTTCGAGACTAGTATCTGCGATGCGAAGTACCATGTTTCATTGGTAGGGAACATTGTGATGTTCTGAGCATGCAGATAGATAGTGACCTGGTGATCTATCGAACTACCCTCGTTCGGACTTTCCAAGTGGTTACCATTTGTCGAGTGGATAAGTCCGAGGTCTTGGTTGTACTGATTAGTCCTCACGACTCGAAACGTCATTGAGACTCTACATGATAGGCATCTTACTTTGACCCGTTTGCCGACTCACTTGGGGTCATAAGGCGTCGGGATTGGGTGAGACCCCGATGCATGTAGGAGTCTATGCATCGTTGTCGAGGATTCACCGCTCGCAGACATGCGTGGATATCCTATGCTATCTGAGGGGATAATAGTGTATAAATCTCTGGCCAGAGTACTAGAAGTTTTTTAGGTAAATGTGTTTACCTAGTCACACTCGCGATGTCACTATTCGATCTCCAAGATGTATGCATAGCTATCGGATCTATAGCGACTCTCGATTTATCAATGGTCGTTGATCTGATCGGGATATATGGATTGAAAGGACCGTACTGTACGCTAACCATGACCGACTGGTTCTTGCAGGCACTATCAGTGATACCTAGGGGATCATGGGGCGATGTTGGGTTCTGAAAAATGGTTTTTCAGATCATATTATTCTGTTTCGGAAACTGAGTCGATCGGTCCGATCTGATCGGCGATCGGAGTTACGATGAAGTCTCGGTGGTGGAGATGAACTGAATGTTCATTGTTGGACCCGGGCCCGTTGGGCCGGTCCAAGTCCAACACTTAAGTCTATTTAATTAGACTTAAGCAAGACTTAACACATAACAAAACACTTACAACTCACAACCCTAACCCTAAGCATCAAAACCGCCGCCTCCCTCTCACAAACACACCGCCGCCGCCGCCTTGCGCCGCCGCCGCCTCGAGTCGCCGGAATTCGTTCCGGCCGATTCGACGAGCAGAATCCATTCGTGCAGAATTCGTCAGTGCTTCTAGTGCAGCCTGACGAAGGAGTCTCGGTTCTGGTCGTGGACCGGATTGGCGATTATCTACCGCAATCTACCGAGAAGAGCCGGGTTCTTGTAATACCGGTTGGAGCCAGGCACAAGTGCCAGCAAGGTAATCGTTTTTTGAACGCCCTATGAATGACGATTACTGTAATTGTTGTTTTCGTATTGATCGTCTCCCGGCCTTTTCTTATGTTCTTCCGCTGCCTCGCCGGGGGGCGGATCCGGATCCCCAACACTAATATGTTCAGCGATCTGTTCTACTATGTGTGGTCCCGAACCAGATCGCTCTCCTATCTCATCCCAATGAATGGGTGTCCTTCATTTTTCTGCCATAGAGAGCTTCATAAGGTGCCATTTGAATTGATGCTTGGAAGCTATTGTTGTACGTGAATTCTACCAATGGTAGCTTCAAATCTCAGCTCTCTGAAAAATCTATGATACAAGCTCTGAGTGGATCTTCCAGTATCTGAATCACCCTTTCTGATTGACCATCTGTCTTGGGGTGAAAGATTGTGCAAAAGGTCAACTCAGTACCCAAAGCTCTGTGTAAACTATTCCAGAAAGCTGACGTAAACCTCGGATCTCTGTCAGATACGATCGAGACTGGGATACCATGAAGTCTTACTATCTCTCTTATATACAGCTCGGAATATTTACTCAAATCGTAAGTTGTCTTAACTGGTAAGAAGTAAGCATATTTGGTGAGTCGGTCCACTATAACACATATAGAATTGTATCCTTGGACAGTTTTGGGTAAAACAACTACAAAATCCATCGTTATACTCTCCCACTTTCATTCTGGTATCGACAGGGGTTTTAGCATACCAGCTGGTATTTGATGCTCTGCTTTGACCAGCTGATAGGTTAGACATTCTGAAACAAATCTTGCAATGTCGCGTTTCATTCCTGGCCACCAGTACATCTTCTAAAGATCTTTATACATCTTGGTACTCCCTGGGTGCACTGAGTACGGGGCTGTATGAGCTTCTGTCATCAGATCAGATCTCAAGTTGTCCACGCTAGGAACCCATAATCTACCTTGATATCTAACAATTCCTCCAGATGAGGTATAGAGATTTTCTCCCCTCTCTTCATCTTGTTTCACCCACTTCTCCAGCTGTTCAGCCTTCAGCTGACCTTCTATAATCGGGTCTAACAACGAAGACTGGATGGTGAGAACAGCTAGGGCTACGGTACTATGATGGGGAATCAGCTCTATCCCAAAATTCTCAATCTCATAAGCTAAGGGCCTCTGAGCTGTGATCTGGGTCAATCCTATCGACTTCCTGCTAAGAGCATCTGCCACCACATTGGCTTTCCCCAGATGTTAGCTAATGGTACAATCGTAATCTTTGACCAGCTCTAACCACCTCCTCTGTCTCATGTTCAATTCTTTCTGGGTGAAGAAGTACTTTAAGCTCTTGTGATCTGTGAATATCTCACATTTATCCCCATACAGATAATGTCTCCAAATCTTCAGGGCTAAGACCACTGCTACTAACTCTAGATCATGCATAAGATAGTTTCTTTTGTGATTCTTCAACTGTCTGGAAGCATACGCTATTACCCTACGATCCTGCATCAGTACAGCTCCTAAACCTAGCTTGGAAGCATCTGTATAGATGACAAAATTTCCTTGCTCAGAAGGCATGGTTAGGACTGTATCTTCTATCAACGCTTGCTTCAACTTCTCAAAACTCTGCTGACCATTAGGGGTCCATTCAAACTTAACTTTTTTCCTGGTAAACAAAGTCAATGGAACCGTTGTCTTCGAGAACCCTTGAATAAATCGTCTGTAATATCCAGCAAGTCCCAAAAAGCTCCTTACCTCTGAAACAGATCTGGGCACAGGCCAGCCTCGCACAGCTTCAACCTTAGCTGGGTCGACTTCTAATCCATCCTTAGAAATGATGTGGCCTAGAAATGCAACCTTCTCCAGCCAAAACTCACACTTGCTAAACTTAGCAAACAGTCGCTTATCCTTCAAAACTTGTAGCACTATCCTAAGCTGATTGGCGTGCTCTGAGCTGGTCTTGGAATACACTAAAATATCTCTATAAATACGATTCCAAATTGATCCAAAAATGGCTGGAAAACTCTTTTCATCAGATCCATAAAAGCAGATGGAGCATTGGTTAATCCAAAAGGCATTACTAAAAACTCATAATGGCCATAACGTGTCCTGAAAACTGTCTTATAGATATCGGCCTCTTTGATCTTAAGCTGATGGTATCCAAATCGCAAATCTATTTTGGAAAACACTGCTGCTCCCTTCAACTGATCGAACAATTCTTTAATCCTATACATGGGGTACTTATTCTTAATGGTAAGCTTATTTAACTCGCGATAATCTATACACAATCTTAAGCCCCCATCTTTCTTCTTAACAAACAAAACAGGGGCTCCCCACGGGGATGTACTGGGTCGTATAAATCCCTTATCCAACAGATCTTGAATTTGTTCCTTCAGCTCTTTCATTTCGGTAGGAGCAAGCCTATAGGGCGGTCTGGAAACAGGAGCTGCTCCAGGTACTAAATCAATGGCAAATTCTAGCTCTATGTCTGGAGGTAGTCCACTGATGTCCTCTGGAAAAACTTCTGGAAACTCATTTACTATCTTTACATCAGCTAGCTCAGGTTTACTGGTATTAGCTAGGGATGACAAACTAGCTATATATCCCACTCCCCCTTTCCTCAAACAGCACTGGACCTTCAAGGCTGAAATAATGCGAGGAACTTGCCTAGGCTGGTTAGCTTCGAATGAAAACTGGGGTCCTTTAGTTGGCTTGACAATTACTGTCCTGAGCTTAAAATCGATTACCACTTCATACTTATATAACCAATCTATTCCCAAAATCAAATCGAATTCAGGCAAATTAAATTGGCGGTAACTACACGTCCTTGAAATTCAAGCTCTAAGTCACGGTATATACTACGAGATACCAACTCTTCTCCTGAAGGTACAGTTACACAATATCCTATGGACAATCGTTTTGGCTTACAAGGTAATTTCTTAGCAAAATCTTCAGCTATAAAGGAATGGGTAGCACGCGAATCTAACAGGGCAAAAGAGGACATATCAGCAACCAAAATCTTACCCGTAATAACAGTAGAATCGGGGTTAGCTTGCTCAGCTGTCATGACGTAAGCTCGACTGGGCACCAGTTGTTTCGACTGTAGACAGAACCTGGAGATGTGTCCTTCAGCACCACACTTATAAAAGCCGCTCTGGCCAGCTTTACACTGTCCCGGGTGATTCTTTTGACACTTCGAGAAAACTGGATTATTACGTTTCCAACTGGTACTGCACTAAGAGGTTGTGCTGGTATAGGTTTCTGTTTCTGAGGTCGCTGTTGGTTCCTGTTCTGTTTCTTAATTGCCTCTGATCTGCTTGTTGAAAGGACTGCCTCTTCTGCTGTCTCTCCTGTTCAACATCTTTTCAATCCCTCTCTACTCGCAGGGCCTTGTCTACTGCTTCATTGAAATTTCTGGGCCCTGATAGCCTGACATTCAGCTTGAATGTAGGCTTCAGTCCTTCCATAAAATGACTCAACTTCTCCTCAAGATCTCTTCCAATAAGAGGCACAAAATAGCAGCCTCTCTCAAACTTTTGGATATATTCTTTTACTGTCATGTTCCCTTGTTTCAAAGTCAGGAACTCCCGCTTCAGCTCAGACCTCTTGTCTGCTGTGAAATACTATTCGAAGAACACTCGTTTAAACTCATCCCAAGAGAGATTTGCCATATCTACTGACAGCTTTGCTCCCTCCCACCAGATTGATGCATCATCTCTTAACATATAGATAGCGCACCTAGGCCTATCCAGATCTGGAATCTGAAGGTATTCAAAACTAACTTCCATAGACTTGATCCAGCTCTCAGCAACAAGCGGGTCTATTGTACCACTAAACTCCTTTGGTTTCTGTCTTCGAAACTTCTCCTGAGAATCATCATGATTTGGTCCCCGGCTGTTAAAAGATTGGCCGTTGCCTCTAGCTGACTGTTCCACTAACAGTTATAAGAGTCGGGTAATACG
Organism: Dorcoceras hygrometricum; assembly: GCA_001598015.1. NCBI lineage: Eukaryota > Viridiplantae > Streptophyta > Magnoliopsida > Lamiales > Gesneriaceae > Dorcoceras > Dorcoceras hygrometricum. The sequence goes on from KQ994554.1 coordinate 150,928, forward strand.
AGCATTACTGTCTGGACTGGGTTCTTCTACAGGGGTGCTTTTTCTACCTCTTCCTCTACCTGAAATCTTAATCTATAGCCCGCAATCCACCACAAAAGAACATCAGAACTCAAACGAGAAATTACTCTTATCATAACAATAAAACTCACAGATCAAGAGATGCAGACGGCAAAAGCTGCTCCAGACTGGGAAGTGTGTGTTTATCTCAGAACCATGCTCTGATACCAAGTTGTGACGTCCAAACCCATGGGAATCAACGGATTGGAGTAATTGGAAAATAGAAAGGATATACAAGGACTAAATGTGAAATGTTGTAAGTTGTATTCCCTTAAAAAAATATTGAATACAAACACATGGTGCCAAAAGTAACAATAGAAACAGATTTGGAATATAAGAACTTCATATTTCGATTATAAATTTGGATATTACAACCATTGGAACTCTATATGAATCCTCTATTGTTGTAATGGATCTTAACACAATTTTTGTCAAAAGATCAAAAACAACAACAGAAATCTGGTTCAGCTCGCGTCACCGGCCTACCCCTGAGCTGCCTCACCTGCATCGAAAAAACTAGTGAGCCTAGGGGCTCAACAAGTAAAAGTGAGGATAAAAAGATCACATAATGCAGGCATAACTGAAATAATAATATTTAAATTAAAGGAAGTCAACTGAACTGAAATCTTGCTACCGAAAGACAGATTGGAAATGTCAGATCTGAATCGTTTATAAACTGAGTGACTTACGGTCTAGAGGCTCTCTGGTGGTCCTGGTGCATGAAGCATGTTATCTGAACTCAGTAACTCTCTGCGAAGGGATTACAGTAGTTCAATAATCCTGATCCCTTCTGCGAAGGGATTATAGTCATACCATAATCATGTCCCTTCCTGATTGACTGGGTCCTCTATGCCATAAGTTTTTAAAACTGAAACTTTACTCCCTTTAACTGAAATGGCTAATTTACATGCTCATTGATCATTGAAATCTGGATGATTCATTGCTATGAAACTCATTTTATCTTTAAAAACAACTTTAATTTACTGAGTGTACAGCTGGGCTACGAGCTGATGATTGCAGGAACCAGCTCGGAAGAGAAAACGGCTTATGTGTGCAAACATCTTTGGTTAAAAAAAACAGATCACAAGCGTTGTTGGCTCTGTTTTACATATCAGAATCCAAGTTTTGATTCACACAAAATCTGCTTCTATTGTACTAACGTTCTACATGACATGCGCAGCTTGCTTAGACTGAAATAGACGTGAAGATATCCAAACTGGAACAGTGAGGGAACGCCTGAGCTGAACTGGTAGAAGATATCTAGCTGAAACAGTAAGGGGACGCCCAAGATGATACAGCTGTTTACTTCCAGAAGTGCAGGGAACACCAAGCTGGTTCACCAGCTTGGAGTAGGAACAACACGAAGATCAAGCACAGAGAATGAAGAGCAGAGTTGAAGCGCAGAATGATGAAGTGGAGAATGGATCAAGCGCAGATCAAGTGTAGTGTACAAGAGAAGTGTTCTAGTGCAGAGCCGTATACAATAGCAGTAATCAAGTGCAGGTTTGATCACGGAATGCTTCTAGTGCAGATCCGTATACAAGAGCAGTGATCAAGTGCAGGTTTGATCACGGAATGCTCTCATAACCAGTTCATCTTAAGGATCTCAGTCCTTGGGAAGATTGAATCTGAACTGGTTATCATATCCCAAAGAAGATGGGATATATTCACTGGTGTTGGACTGTAGTCCAACCAGTGAAGGAAAGGTGTGATTGCCGATGGTTTGGAAGAGGTGTCTGAATGGACCAAGTGAACAATCAAGCACACAAAGGGCTCCTGACGAGAAGAATAGAGCCCAACTGGTTAAGGACAAACCAGCTTGAAGATAAGAGGACCAGACGGGAGCAGACAAACCAGCTGGCCGTATGATATCTGTGAGAATCTTGATCTCACATATATATCAACCAGCTGGTTCCCAACCAGCTGGGAGTAAAGCAAAGCTGGAGCCTCGAAGCAGCTCAAGAGCAGGAAAGAACAGAACAAGCTCAACTGCAGACAAAAAGAGGCACAGATGCAGAAGCTGCTCTAGAAGATCAGCTCGAAGATGAGAACAAAGAAGCTGGTGAAGGAAAGAAGAGAGCTTCGTAAGAGCTGAAGATACAACCAGCTTGACAAAGAAACAAGCTGAAAAGCTAAAACCATACAAATCAATCTGGTCAAACAAATCAGTTTGAAAAATCAAACTAAGACCAAATAAATTGATTCAAACTGATTTGTTTTTTCTTTTCCACATCAGGCACAAGCAAACAGAGCTCGAAGTGATCAAAGGCTGCAGAAGTGTCTCTGGAAAGAGCTCAAGTCATGCAAAGCCTGCAACACATTAAAAGCCAAAGGACACAAAGTACAAATGCGTCAGAATACTTTTCAGAACGGCTACAACTTTGTGTCCAACGGACAAATCTGCTAAGCGACTTTATATATCAGGCGCAAATGAAGAAAAAATTACAACGCCACAACAGAGAGAGTGTGTTGTGCACATTCAATCAGAAAAACGCACAACACTGTGTTAGAGTAGGTGCCCAACTAGCCAACTTGTGGCGTGTGGGTTCTTGTTGACTCTATGTAAAACGATCTTTATTTATGAAATTCGCATTCTTTTGTGGCATTCTTTATCTTCAATTTTATGATTACAATTGTTGGATAAAGACCTTGAATGCACTATAGTGTATGTTAGATGTGATAGTGGATTTGATGGCTATCATGAAACACATCTAATAGTCACTATGTATTCTAAACTTGTTCCTAGTTGATTGGACCGTCCAAAAGAGGATAAGGGCCGCCCGAGCTTGAGACTAGCATCTGCGATGTGAAGTACCACATTTCATTGGTAGGGAACATAGTGATGTTCTGAACATGCAGATGGATAGTGACCTGGTGATCTATCAAACGACCCTCGTTCGGACTTTCCAAGTGGTTATCATTTGTCGAGTGGATTAAGTCCGAGGTCTTGGTTGTATAGATTAGTCCTCATCACTCGAAACGACATTGAGACTCTACATGATAAGTGTATCACTTTGACCCGTTTACCGACTCTGTGGGTCATCAGGTGGCGGGATTGGGTGAGGTCCCGATGCATGTAGGAGTCGATTCTTCGTTGTCGAGGATTCACCGCTCGCCCATGTGCATGGATATCCTATGCTATCTGAGGAGATAATAGTGTGACAAATCTCTGGCCAGAGTACTGAGGTGTTTTGGGTAAATGGGTTTACCTAGTAACACATGCGATGTCACTATTTGATCTTCAAGATGTATGCATGGTTATTGGATCTATAGCGACTCTCGATTTACCAATGGTCGTTGATCTGATCGGGATATTTGAGTTGAAAGGACCGTACTGTATGCTAACCATGACCGACTGGTTCTTGCAGGCACTATTAGTGATACCTAGGGGATCATGCAGCGATGTTGCTAGACGCTTTACCATGATCCGATGGGTAAGTCTGAAAATGTGTTTTCAGAGTCACAAAGAGTTGTGAGCCCACGGCTAGCTGTATCCCTGAACCATTTAGGGTCACACAAGTACTGGTTTCTCAATTCCCGTATGAATATTAAGCTCAATTTGTTGAGTATAGTAGGAGGAAGGATGGAAGTGTGACTTCCTAAAATTAACTGAGGTGGAAATGAGATTTTCCTTAAGCTTGGACTAGTATGACTATCCTTAAAGCTGATAGGGGCCTAACTGCTATTTTGGATTAGGTGGTCTAAAAAATTATTTTCACATCATAATGTTCAGTTTTGTAAACTGATAAGATCGGTCCGATCTGATCGTCGATCGGGATTATGATGAAGACACAATGATGGACTTGAAACTAATGTTTCATGGGCTTTGGCCCAACCCAAGCCCATTAACATGGTTTAGCCCATGAAAAATCTATAAATAGGGGTCTTGAGGCATTCATTTTCTTTGCACCAAGGGTTGAGAGCTCTCCATTTTGAGAGAAAGCTTCCCTTAAAGTTGGGTTGAGAACTCTCCCTTTGGAGAATTCTCCCAACTAGTTATATTTTTCTCTCCTTCTCCTCCTCCCTCATTCGCGTCGCCGCCATCGTCGGAATTAGTTCCGACCATCTCGGCGTGGAGATTCCGCCCGCAGAACTTTTGTTGGTTTTCTAGTGCAAACCAACAAAGGAGTTGAGATTCCGGTCGTGGACCGGATTAGGAGTTGATCCAGTCGTTCAACCGTTGAAGGGCCAATTTCCTCGTGGAACTGGTCGGAGCCAGGCGCCTAGTCGCCAGTAAGGTAACTCCCTAAACATACTATGAATGTTTAGACTCATATTTAGTGTATTGACCGTTCCCGGGCTGTTTTGTTTTTAAAGTTCCGTTGCGCCCCGGGAGCGGGATCCTGATCCGCCGCTGTGCCAACACACTGAACCTAGGAAGACAATGAAAAACCAGCTCGGATAAGGAGCACTTCCCAGTGTGTGTGTAAGATTCAACTATTGAGAAACTGTGCTTACACTGTAAATCTCACACACATACATTCACTCATATTCGAGAGTTGAGCGAAACAGATTAGAGTGAATGTAATTCAAAACTCTCCATTGTTGTGTTTGGACAGAGACGTTAAACAAGTCTAGTTGCCTTTTGCACTGAGACGTTAAACAAGTGTATGTAGTCTTTCGCACTGAGACAGTAAAGAAGTGTCGTCTTTCTCACTGAGGCAGTAAAGAAGTGAGTTAGACACACGCAGCTTGCGGGTTGGTGTGCAGTGGTGTGGCTAGGAGTTCTTGCGGCTGCGGGTCGTAGGAGTGGGTTGCAGCGAGGGTCATTGTAATCAAACTCTTCTAGTGTATCTTTCCCGTTGCGGAAGAAGGGGAGACGTAGGAGAGTTAGCTCTGAACTTTCATAAACAAATCAGCGTATTACTTTACTGCTTTCTGCATTCATACATACGCACTACATGTTTCTAACTAAGCATAAAACTGTTTAAAAAGGCCTTCGAATATAAGAGTGCAGTTTGAGTTATTTCCGCATGATTTTAACTTCATTACTCAATCTCTATCTCGGTGCACAAGTATTCAAGAACACTGAGCTATTGCAGCTCTAGTTAAATAATCAGATCGCTTGCACTTCCCTCGGGCTGGTTGGAACAACCAGCTGGAACCAGGCTCTTGCACTGTGCTGGTATAGCGCTGAGCTGGTTCCACTATAATGCGGTCCGGTTTGAGTTGCGTGCTGGTTTTTCAACTATTATACTTTTAAGTGCACGTGACTTACGGGGTTGATGTCAAGGCTGTGTGAGATGTTGGGGATCCGGATCCGCCCCCCGGTCAGGCAGCGGAAGAACAAAAATATAGAACCGGGAGGCGATCAATACGAAAAAACAAATCTACATCTTACGACATTCATAGGATGTTTAGCGTGTTACCTCGCTGGCACTTGTGCCTGGCTCCAACCGGTGTTTCAAGAACCCGGCTCTTCTCGGTAGATTGCGGTAGATTCGCCAATCCGGTCCACGACCAGATCCGAGACTCCTTCGTCAGACTGCACTAGAAGTCCTGACGAGATCAGCACGAACGGATTCTCCTCGAAAAACTAGGCCGGAACAAATTCCGGCGAAGGAAAAATATAGAACCGGGAGGCGATCAATACGAAAAAACAAATCTACATCTTACGACATTCATAGGATGTTTAGCGTGTTACCTCGCTGGCACTTGTGCCTGGCTCCAACCGGTGTTTCAAGAACCCGGCTCTTCTCGGTAGATTGCGGTAGATTCGCCAATCCGGTCCACGACCAGATCCGAGACTCCTTCGTCAGACTGCACTAGAAGTCCTGACGAGATCAGCACGATCGGATTCTTCTCGAAAAACTAGGCCGGAACAAATTCCGGCGTAGTTGGCGGCGGCGGCTGCTCTTTGAGAGAGAGGAGGGGCGGCGCTCAATGCTAGGGTTAGGGTTTAGAGTCTTGTGTTAAGTGTATTAAGTCTTGGCTTAATTCTACCTTAAGTAGAATTAAAAGGTGGACTTGGACCGGCCCAACGGGCCCGGGTCCAACGGATGAAC
>KQ994554.1:160459-176879 GCA_001598015.1 Dorcoceras hygrometricum
GCGGCCTTATCCTCATTTTGACGGCCCAATCGACTAGGAACATGTTTAGAGTACACAGCGACTATTAGATGTGTTTCATGATAGCCGTCATACCCACTATCACATCTAACATACGCTTTAGTGTATTCTAGGTCTTTACTCAACACAATTGTAAATCATTACACACATAATGAAAGTAAAGAATGCCATATAAGAAAATGCGAATATCATATATAAAGATCGTTTGTACAAGAGTCTATAAAACCCACACCCTCGGGCTGGTTGGAACAACCAGCTGGAACCAGGCTCTTGCATTGTGCTGGTATAGCGCTGAGCTGGTTCCACTATAATGCGGTCCGGTTTGAGTTGCGTGCTGGTTTTTCAACTATTATACTTTTAAGTGCACGTGACTTACGGGATTGATGTCAAGGCTGTGTGAGAGCCAATGTGAGCCGTGGCAGGGTTCACAGACATCACCCCCGGTATTTCGATCCCAACAAGTGGTATCAGAGCAGGTTGTTCTTGAATAGTGCATTTCCTTCGTAAAAAGTTTTTTTTAAAACGGTTTTAAAATATGTCTGCTCTTATTGTTCGAAAGCCTGTCTATGCTGCAAAATGTTTTAAAGTTTTCAAAACCCATTGCATATGGATAGGGGAGGAGTGTATATTGAATGCAGAGCAATTTCTCGAAAGGAAAGAGCGGCAACATCTCTTCTGACGAGCTGACAGATTGCGCGAGGTCTGTGGACGCCAAGTTCTCTAGTGCCGTGTGAGGCTAAGCCTTAGGGAGAAATGGAAGAGATTCTGCGAATTGAATATTCTATTGCTCCTCTGGTTCTAATCAATGATAACTTTTTGAGTAGCATAGATTTTTCAAAATATCATGCATACACAGCGTTTTCGAGAAAATTTTCTCCCTGTGCATAATGTTTTTACTTTGAAAATAAAATTACCCCATGATACGTTGAGGGGGAGTTTTGTTTTAAATACTGAGGAGGGGACAAGATTTCAAACCCTTTTTAATTCCCACAAAAAAGGGGGAAAATATTTTCATACATAAACATACGTGCATATGTTTATTCAGATTTTGTGTAAATTAAAAAGGGGGAGATTTTTGGATCTGTTTACAGATCAGAATCTAAGTTTTGATTCACACAAAATCTGCTTCATTGTACTAATGCTCATGACATGCGCAGCTTGCTTAGACTGGAGTAGAGTGAAGATATCCAAACCGGAACAGTGAGGGGACGCCTGAGCTAAACTGGTCGAAGATATCTAGCTGAAACAGTAAGGGGACGCCCAAGCTGATACAGCTGTTTAATTCCAGAAGTGCAGGGAACACCAAGCTGGTTCACCAGCTTGGGGTAGGAACAGCACGAAGATCAAGCGCAGAGAATGAAGAGCAGAGTTGAAGCGCAAAATGATGAAGTGGAGAATGGCTCAAGCGCAGATCAAGTGCAGTGTACAAGAGAAGTGTTCTGGTGGAGAGCCGTATACAAGAGCAGTGATCAAGTACAGGTCTGATCACAGAATGCTCTCATAACCAGTTCATCTTAAGGATCTCAGTCCTTGGGAAGACTGAATCTGAACTGGTTATCATATCTCAAAGTAGATGGGATATATTTACTGGTGTTGGACTGTAGTCCAACCTGTGAAGAAAAGGTGTGCTTGCCGATGGTTTGGAAGAGGTGTCTGAATGGACCAAGTGAACAAGCAAGCACACAAAGGGCTCGTGACGAGAAGAATAGAGCCCAGCTGGTTAAGGCAAACCAGCTTGAAGATAAGAGGACCAGCCGGAGCAGAAAAAGGGGGAAAATATTTTCATACATAAACATACGTGCATATGTTTATTCAGATTTTGTGTAAATTAAAAAGGGGGAGATTTTTGGATCTGTTTACAGATCAGAATCTAAGTTTTGATTCACACAAAATCTGCTTCATTGTACTAATGCTCATGACATGCGCAGCTTGCTTAGACTGGAGTAGAGTGAAGATATCCAAACCGGAACAGTGAGGGGACGCCTGAGCTAAACTGGTCGAAGATATCTAGCTGAAACAGTAAGGGGACGCCCAAGCTGATACAGCTGTTTAATTCCAGAAGTGCAGGGAACACCAAGCTGGTTCACCAGCTTGGGGTAGGAACAGCACGAAGATCAAGCGCAGAGAATGAAGAGCAGAGTTGAAGCGCAAAATGATGAAGTGGAGAATGGCTCAAGCGCAGATCAAGTGCAGTGTACAAGAGAAGTGTTCTGGTGGAGAGCCGTATACAAGAGCAGTGATCAAGTACAGGTCTGATCACAGAATGCTCTCATAACCAGTTCATCTTAAGGATCTCAGTCCTTGGGAAGACTGAATCTGAACTGGTTATCATATCTCAAAGTAGATGGGATATATTTACTGGTGTTGGACTGTAGTCCAACCTGTGAAGAAAAGGTGTGCTTGCCGATGGTTTGGAAGAGGTGTCTGAATGGACCAAGTGAACAAGCAAGCACACAAAGGGCTCGTGACGAGAAGAATAGAGCCCAGCTGGTTAAGGACAAACCAGCTTGAAGATAAGAGGACCAGCCGGGAGCAGACAAACCAGCTGGCCGTATGATATCTGTGAGAAGCTTGATCTCACAGATATATCAACCAGCTGATTCCCTACCAGCTGGGAGTAAAGCAAAGCTGGAGCCTCGAAGCAGCTCAAGAGCAGGAAAGAACAGAACAAGCTTAGCTGCAGACAAAAAGAGGACGCAGATGCAGAAGCTGCTCTAGAATATCAGCTCGAAGATGAGAACAAAGGAGTTGGTGAAGGAAAGAAGAGAGCTTCGTAAGAGCTGAAGATACAACCAGCTTGACAAAGAAACAAGCTGAAATCTAGAACCAGACAAATCAATCTGGTCAAACAAATCAGTTTGAAAAATCAAATGAAGACCAAATAAATTGATTCAAACTGATTTGTTTTTTCTTTTCCACATCAGGCACAAGCAAACAGAGCTCGAAGTGATCAAAGGCTGCAGAAGTGTCACTGGAAAGAGCTCAAGTCATGTAAAGCCTGCAAAGCATTAAAAGCCAAAGGACACAAAGTACAAATGCGTCAGAAGACTTTTCAGAACGGCTACAACTTTGTGTCCAACGGACAAATCTGCTAAGCGACTTTTTATATCAGGCGCAAATGAAGAAAAAATGACAGCACCACAACAGAGAGAGTGTGTTGTGCACATTCAATCAGAAAAACGCACAACACTGAACTTGGGAAGACAATGAAAAACCAGCTCGGATAAGGAGCACTTTCTAGTGTGTGTGTAAGATTCAACTATTGAGAAACTGTGCTTACACTGTAAATCGTACACACATACATTTACTCCGATTCGAGAGTTGAGCGAAACAGATTATAGTGAATGTAATTCAAAACTCTCCATTGTAGTCTTTTGACAGAGACGTTAAACAAGTCTAGTTGTCTTTCGCACTGAAACGTTAAACAAGTGTATGTAGTCTTTCGCACTGAGATAGTAAAGAAGTGTCGTCTTTCTCACTGAGGCAGTAAATAAGTGAGTTAGACACACGCATCTTGTGGGCTGGTGTGCAGTGGTGTGGCTAGGAGTTCTTGCGGCTTCGGGTCGTAGGAGTGGGTTGAAACGAGGGTCGTTGTAATCAAAGTCTTCTAGTGGATCTTTCCCGTTGAGAAAGAAGGGGAGACGTAGGAGAGTTAGCTCTGAACTTTCACAAGCAAATCAGCGTATTACTTTACTGCTTTCTGCATTCATACATACGCACTGCATGTTCTAACTAAGCATAAAACTGTTTAAAAAGGCCTTCGAATTTAAGAGTGCAGTTTGAGTTATTTCCGCATGATTTAACTTCATTACTCAATCTGTATCTTGGTGCACAAGTATTCAAGAAGAACACTGAGCTATTGCAGCTCTAGTTAAATAACCAGATCTCTTGCACTTCCCTCGGGCTGGTTGGAACAACCATCTGGAACAAAGCTCTTGCACTGCTCTGGTATAGCGCTGAGCTGGTTCCACTATAATGCGATCCGGTTTGAGTTGCGTGCTGGTTTTTCAACTCTTATACTTTTAAGTGCACGTGACTTACGGGGTTGATGTCAAGGCTGTGTGAGAGCCAATGTGAGCCGTGGTAGGGTTCACGGATATCACCCCCGGTATTTCGATCCCAACAAGCGTAAAGAACAGCTTTGGCTACATAAAATAGATCTCGGGTGTGAAAATCTATCGCAGGCGTGAAGAACAGCTTTGGCTAACGAAAATAGATTACGTATAGGAAAAGAGATCTGGTTCTATGAAAAACAACTTACGCGTAATAAAACAGATTTGGTTCTAAGGAAACAACTTACGCGTAGTCAAAATGTAACATGAACTTCGTAAGAAGAATTTCAGCTTTGGAAGGTCACTCAGCTTTGAGAAACCCAAATTTATTAGCAACGAATCACGCAGACCGACGAAGAACATAGGTCAAATCTGCTTAAAACGAGGGTACTGCACCAGCTTAGACAGTCTCTAAACAGATCAGCTCAGCTTATTCGACCAGAATCTAGTCCCGATCAAACCATCACCGCCTATCTGTTCAGAGTCGATGTCCATAACATTTACAGCACACTAGAAAACAAAACATCTCTTGGCTTATCTTATCTGGAATCTGTACAACTCAACATTTTGAAAACACAATTACTTGCTAAAAGATAAACTGGTGAGTTTCCTCAAAACTAACGCATCAAAGCAGTGAATCCATAGCTTAAACGTAAACATAAACTGAACTGAACTAAAACATGCAACAGGTAAGCATACAACAGAAAACAACGAAGCAATATATGTTTTCCAGATGCAACAAGAATCAATTTACTTGCCTGAACTGAGGATCGCAATGAACATATGGCCTCGAGTGGAAATCTTCTCAAGCACACTCTACGAGCTTATGAATATTTTGAGAGAAATGATAGGTTTTCTTGCAACAAAATGAGCTCTAAACTCACGTGAACAATCATATATGGGAGTATTATTGGTAGTAGGTGGAAGCACTCGAGTAGGCATGGGAGGCCATACCTGCTCCTTTGAAATTTGTTAAAGTTCCCTCTATTACTATTTTAATTTGTAAAGTTTTCACACCCTTTTTATAAAAGCCAAATCTCCCATCAAAAGCATTTTATTTAAAAGAAAACTGCTCCAGCTCGGGATTGTGCTTGGGGCAAAATCCTTCTAGAACCATCTGGCAGTGCTTCTAAGCTGGTAGAAAAGAAATCAGCTTAGATAATTGAAGCTATCTTAAACTGAAATCTGAATGCTCAAATCTCAAAACAGCCCTTGGAATGAAAAGGCTAGCAATTGTGGTCCTATGGATTTTGGGCCGCTACAGCTGTATTGATACCAAGCCTTTCTCTAATACTTATCCACACATCACACACGAATTTGCACCCAAAGAACAAATGTTCATGAGTTTCGATTACTTCCTGGCAGAATGCACATTGCTTGTCGATCGGGGAGCATATTTTAAACCCGCATCTTTCATGGATGGGGAAAGTAGTTCCTCATCCATGAATAAGGTAGGGTACCCGTCTCTCTTCTCATAACATTGGAGAATTCAATTTGAATTTTGAAACTCCTTCTCTAAAAATCTCATTCAATTTTTATTTTTCTATCAACCCATATCTTCTCCAATTTGTCCTTAATATTCTTGAAAGGTTCGGTTTCATTCTATTATATGGCAATGAGTTTTAAAATTTATCTTAAGTAATCTTATTTTATATATGTTTCGTTTACAGTTTCATTATTTTGATGATTTATTGTTAATTTCGATTTAATTTTTATATATATATTAAAAACTTAGTAACTACAGTTTTAAAATTAATGTTAATTTATTTATTTATTTAGTTATTACTAATTAATTATTTTTATATGGCGTACACAATTGAACATGCTAGTCAAAAAGATGGGAGTGGTTTACTAGACAAGAAACTCAAATATCAAGTGAAATCGTAAAAAGAAATTTGGATTATACGTCAAGTGTGCGTTGATCTTACACTTATATGAAAATTGTGCAAAGGTGAAGTAACATATTCCCTTGTTCTTGCATGTTTTAAATGCAAGCCTCACGAAGAGGTCTTCAAGCTACTATAAATTCTTTTGCCTTATTAAAATCATATTTTTAATAATATCCTCTCTCATAATTGTAGAAACTGACTGGGACACCAATGTCGCACCTACAGAATCATGAAGTTGTTCCTCGTAAATTATACTGTATTGTCAAGTCGGCGGACAAGTAATTAATAGTTGTTTTCCGGATATATAGTAACATTTACATTCGAATTGTTATTTTCATTGGGGAAGCTCTATGAATAGAGAGCTCCCCCAGAGATATTTCGCGGTTATTAAGAGTATTTCTCTTTAGAAATATAATAAGATGTTGTAATTCTCAAAATAGTATCGTGTTATTTTTCATTTTGTCCGTGGTTTTTATCTAATAACATTTAAGAGTTTTTCACGTAAAATTCGATTTTTATTTTATTCTACAATTTCTTATTCAAGCTCGATGTTGCCCCATCGAGACCAACGGACACTAAAGAATTGTGTCATCACGTATGCAGTTGAAGTACCATGTGAAACTATGTTGGATGTTGCGTCATGTCATGGTGAAAGATTGATGTGTCTCCCTAATATGTGCATGAGCTTACTCTATAAAGTACTTTGGTGCGTCCTCGTTACCATCACCATGTGATTCACTAACTGATATGTCAGACTGTATATCACTCCTTTTGCTTTCTTGTATCAGCAAAATTTTCACGTGGTGCTTCTTCATATGGCACCACCACAGCCACATAATGACCCCAACTACAAGCTTATATTCCCTGACCAGAACAACCAGTCTCTATATTTGTTTGATAAGTTACTTGTGGTTCATTTATATAAAATTAGTTGTTCAAGATAAAAGGTGACAACTCATATGAGCACGACACGACATGCATAGGGTAAATTGGTACAAAACAACTTAGGGTATAAGAGCATAGCATGCAAGAGAAGAGATTGGAATAACAAAGATAAGATCATGTACAAGAGCAGATCGAAGTTCAGCTGGAACAACCTTGTCTTATGATAGATCAGGTTGGTTGTTCAAGAGTGGATCATATCAGAGCTCAACTAGAACAGTTTGCATAGATCAACACGACAAAGAGAACATAATAAGAGTTTTTGAGTATTTGACTTCGAAAAACATTTATAGATGTTGAGATAAGTAAGGTAGAAATCAACAGGAGTGTTGAGTACGAGGATTCTCTTATTGGTCTTAAAAAAAAGGAGCATTTAAGCATGAGTAGAGAGTATATAGATTGCATTAAATTGCATATTATATGCTCAAGTAAAATAATACGAGAATTCAGCGATTGAGAGTATCGTTCATATTATTACTGTCAGATATCAAACTATAAATATAGAGAGTCTTGAAGATTTTGAAGTTACATATGTTACAATCGAGGCAAGATTGTTCAAATATCCAAATGTTTTGCTCGCTCTCATAAACCCAGTGTGTAATTATTGAGCTCAAACCTAAGCTTATATAGAAAATCAGTTAGCTTGAGTGCTATTATTATTTGGGTCATTATGGTATATTTCAAACACATTCCAACTTGGTTCATTTGGGGTTTACTTGAACTTAAATATGTGAAAATTGATACATACATTTACATTTTTAGTAGCACCCGAGCATACAAATGGTAGATTCATAATCGATGCAGCTCGCATAGCAGTCGTTCAAGCAATTTGCGTGCACCTCGCTCCCCAGGAGCAGCAGCAGAATTACAACTTGGAAGAATAGGGCGTAGAAGTTTAGACTTCGAACTCCCATAAACAAATCTATTGTATCTTACTTGTTTATTTATGAATTTTAGTTCACTGATATATCGACCTATTTTCTGCACAATTTCATTGTAGCTCGAAATATCAGTACGAATTGAGACATAAACTCAACTGATCTTGACCGAAGTATTTTTTTATTCATCCTTTCTAAACTCTATTTTTCGATCCAACATGAGTAACGAAATTCATACTAGGATTCTATTCAAGAGCATAATTTGGCAAAGGAAATATTATCTTTATCTACAAAAGCCATTATATATTGATCTCAATCTCTAGCACCATGCTCCACGTACATCTGTATAAGATTGATCCATATGTTGATGAAAGCACTCGTCGAATTACCGGCTTGCTCATCTACTCCCACCATATTTCGGCTTTGTGTAATGGATGGCATATATGGCTCAGAAACATTAGTTACAATATAATTAAAACTTCTATTGTCTCACGTTAAATATACAACTCTATGCACTGCACATTAGAACCCAATATAAATTGCAAAGTATCATTACCAAGGACAACATGTGCTTCTATGAACTAGACATATCCATATATGAATATTTAGTCGAAAGATTCGACCTAAATTTTTGTGTGATCGATATCCAACTTCCAATGAAATTTTTTAATTAAATCGCTTATTATCGAAGGTATACGAATTAATTTGACCGCTTAATTTTATAAAGACTGTTCTATATCTTATGATAACATGACCACCGTTACATAAATCGCTGAAACATTATTCATTCCGACATTTTAATATATCACACAATAAAATAATCAAGTGAATAACATTATGAGTGTAAGGGATATTAGCCTGCAGAAATTCACAAAAACAAAGACACGGGCAAACAACAACGCACCATATCTGGTGTCACAGCGAGCAGATAGCCACGATTTAGTTGTATATCTTTAGCGAAATGCATATATTGAATAAATATGAAATAGTGACCATTACCGTTTATAGGAATGCACAATTAAGTCAAGAATGGTTCTCTCAATCTTTATAGTTCAAAGATTTGAAAGAAACTGTTGGTTCACTATATACACTAATTTCAATTTTCTAAATAATACTTTTATTCTTAAATCAATTCCTTGCCTCAGTGTTGTGCTTAATGGATTCAATAAATAAAGGCACTAATTAAACGAATGACTTCCACAAACTCAATATCCCAAAATAAGATCTTAAATTTTTATACTCTTTTCACACCAAATGTTCATACAATCAAGGGTTGAGTCAAATTGCAAGAACTTGTCCTTTATTCACGCTTTTACAAATATTACAGATATAGATATAGATCATTAATTTATCAAGACTAGTTACACGTTGCACATTGTCTATGAAGAAAATAAGGTATTTTGTGTGTATACATTGAAGACATACGAACATTGAATTGAATCTCTCGTAATGACGTTTTAATCTTTTGATTTGACATTTGACAGATATCAAAGTGGTAGATTTGAGTTGCTTCTCTCAATTCATTCAAATTTAATTTCGTGTCACAACCCCTGCGGCACTACAATTGATAAGATCTGGATAACGTGAAAGTCTCATCACCTATTCGATGTGTTCGATTATCATGTGAATAATATTCCTTATTGAAATATTATGGGATCTGAAGGTCAACCTGTTATATAAATTTTTTCCCTCGGATCCCTCCCTAAAAAACATATCCACGCAGATCCTTCGAGTTTTTATGGATCAATGGACCTCTGAACTATACATGGGGTTTAATATGCTAATTTTTTTTTTAAAAAAAAAACATAAGTTGGCATCACATATGAAAATGGTTTAGAATCCATGTATAATATGACTATGTTCGTGTTACATGTCCACTGATAGTAGCACAAATGGTTAATAAGACAGTGCAAGGCAATTAAAAGCTCGTGTCACAAATTCACTTAAAGGAAGGAGTTTTTCTTTTGGACTTGGGCCGAAGAAAGGTCATAATGGAGTCTGGCCCAAGGTTGAAGAAAAAATTCAAGAAGCCTCAACAGTGAGCCCATCAGATGGAGCAGTTATATGTATCCGAGGGAACAGAGGAAAGAGGTGTAGAGACTCTTGCATATATGTGGTCTGTTGCGCGCGGTACAGATAGAGGAAAAGAATTGTTAGGCAACCGAGAGTTTTGGAAAAGAAAACCTTCATAGAACACTGGTTTTGTGAGCTCTTCTGGAATTCATAGAAGAAAGAGTTCATAGTTGTACATGAGAGTGCATAGCGAGAAAGAAAAACTCTAAAATCTATGTACCGACTCTTGCTTAATAAAATTCCCCTCCCATGGACGTAGATCATTTTCTTGATCGAACCACTTAAAATTTCTGGTGTTCTTGTTCTTATTTTCTTCACTGATCTGTGTATTATATACTGTGCTTGTGTATGTTTGGGTTTTGCTTTTGTGGGTGATCGAGTTTCTTCTACAAGTGGTATCAAATCTATCGGTTCTTGGCTGTAATAGACTCAAGATGATGACAGGGAAGATAGAGTTGGATCGCTTTGATGGGAAGGGGGATTTCTCCCTATGGCGTAGAAGAATGGACGCAATTCTTGTAAAGCAGAAGGTTGCAAGAGCTTTAATGGGTGGAGAAAAACTCCCTGATACTCTATCTGATGAAAAGAGGGTGGAGATGATGGAAATAGCGTTTAGTACGTTAACCCTTCACCTAAGTGACAAAGTACTTCGTGAAGTCTCATCAGAGAAGACAGCTACAGGAATCTGGGCGAAACTTGACTCTCTCTATATGACAAAATCACTTCAGGACAGAATATCTGACTCTTTGGCTACAAGATGATGGATACAAGAACGGTGGAGGAAAATCTTGATGATTTCAACAGGCTCATCCTTGATTTAGAAAACATTGAGATCGAAATTGATGATGAGAATAAAGCTATAATAGTCCTGAACACACTGCCAAAATCCTACTCTGTCTTTGTTGACACAATGAAGTATGCAAAAGAATCTCTGGGTTTTGATGAGGTCTAGAAAGCTTTGAAAGCAAAGGAGTCATAAAACACAATCGAGAAGGAGTCCAGGGAGTTAGGAGACAGTTTGTATACAAGGGAAAGAACTGATAAAAGGGATTCCGAGAAAAGGGATAATCGCATGAAGAAACGACACCGATCTAAGTCACAGCCAAAGAAGTTGAAATGCTTCTTGTGCCATAAACAAGGCCACTTCAGAAAAGGATTGTCCTGATAGAAACAAGATGAGTGACAAGACTAAGGAACAAGGAGAAGTATCCATTGCGCAAGAGGGATATGAAAGTGCAGAGGTGCTCTGCATTGTTGAACTCAAAATTGATCAAGATTGGGTGTTGGACAGTGTCTGTTCCTTCCATATGACCACATAAGATATGGTTTGAGTCACTGGAAGAGATAAGTGGAGTGCAAGTCATTCTTGAGAACCATAAGACATGCAAAATTCAAGGGATTGGAACCATCGGATTACAACTGAAGGATGGTACTCATGTAGTTCTCAAGGATGTTAGACTAGTTCCTGAACTTGAAAGGAATCTTATATCACTTGGAAGCCTTGATCAACTTGGTTATACCTTCAAGGCAGGAAATGGAACTCTGTCAGTCTACAAAGGAGTCCTATGCATCATGAAGGGAAAGAGATCAAATGGTCTCTACACACTGACAAGAACCACATTAGTTGGAACTGTTGATATAAAAAAAAAGGAGATGGAAGATATCGAGGACTCGGAGAACTGCATAAACAAGGATTACTTGGGTCAAGAGCTCTGGCGCCAATGGATTTCTGTGAGGACTGTGTAAAGGGTAAGGCTATCAGATTGAAGTTCACAACAGGCCAGCATATCCCCTCTGCTCCGCTTAGTTATGTGCACTCTGACCTTTGGGTGCCCTCTGGAGTACAATCAAATGATGGATCAAGGTACTTCATGAGCATTATTGATGACTACTCGAGAAGAGTCTGGTTATATCCCCTGAAAAACAAAAGTGAGGCCTTGGGAAAGTTTAAGGAGTGTCTTATTCTGACTGAAAATCAAACAGGAAGAAAACTAAAGAAACTACGGACAGATAATGGACTTGAGTTCTGTTCAAGTGAGTTCAATGAGCTGTGTAAATCCAGAGGGATAGCTAGACACTTTACAGTTCCTCATACACCTCAACAAAATGGTCTAGCCGAGAGAATGAATAGAACTATTTTGGAAAGAGTACGGTGCATTCTGTCATGTTCAGGAGTACCCAAGTCATTTTAGGCTGAGGTTGCAACCACAGTATGCTACTTGATTAATAGAAGCCCCTCAGTTCCTATGGGTTTTAAGACTGCAATGGAAAGATGGACTAGAACACCTCCTTGCTTAGGTGGATTGGAAGTGTTTGGGTGTGCTGCATATGCCCACAAAAAACAAGGCCAACTAGATGCGAGAGCACTGAAATGTATATTCCAGGGTTATCCAGAAGGGCTTAAAGGCTACAATTATGGTGTATTGAGCCAGGAAATAAAAGGATATTGGTTAGCAGAGATGTATCCTTAAAGAGGATATATTTCCTTTAAAATTCACGACTGTCAAAGCAGGAGTTTTGGAAGAACTAACAGAAGAGTGTACACCTTAGATTGAGGTGGAGATTGATTGTGAGGACTGTAATTAACAGGTTTGATTTGTGGCATGTTTTGAGCAGATTTGGGGAATTAAGCTAGAATTGGTTATATAGTAACTAACGAAATTTTCAAATCTGAATGGTGATTTAGTCTCGAGAGTTATCTCGTGCTGAGTAAGCTGTTAAGAAGCTTTGGATTTGACTAATTAATCGCTGAAGTTCAGATTTGGCGAATACCCCATGCGAGAGAATTAGAGGCACTGTGAGAATCGGTTTGGTTTTCTGTTTAAGTATACCGGTTCGTGGTTTTCCAGATTTGAGTAAAATTTGAGTGTCCAGATCTGACCCTCGCGTGTATGAGTGAGTTATCCTGAGTGGGAGACGAAACGATGTCATTTTGGATTACCCGGGTAGACGCGGGTTGAGTATAAGCGATACGATATCGTTTGGCATATACCAGATTTGGCGTTGGCCATGTGTGATACGTGCGACGTCGTTTAGAGAGCATGGACCCCGGTGCAACGTCGTTTGGTAGTGATCAGATTTGGTCAGCGTAGAGATGTCAAAGCTGTTTGAGTGCTCAGATCTGAGTTTTTCGATGGCACTGTTGCGTTGACTGGAGATTTATATGTGTTGACCAACGCTTAGCGAATTCGAGACCCGACATTTCTTATCTTCTTCCTCAGAGAGCTATCGACTCATATCTGTTCCTCGAACCCTTACTGTTCATCCGAACACAAATAGGTGGTTGCCATCCATTTGCACCGCCGTTGGAGCAAGATTGGTGGCGCTGAGCTCGTCTCCTTAAGATCTTTCGATCTGACCAGTAGTCCTTTCGTTCTTAAGCAGCTTTAGGTAAGTGATTTCTCCCTATTCTGAGCTTCGATTAGCGCTGGTTATCTTGTTTGAGGTATCGGTTTGGGTTGAGTTGTTGGTAGCACCCAAATCTGTTTCAGTATAGTTGTCCCTGAGCTGTTTGGGTATGGCTGAGCAGGTGGTAGCTACGTGATTGTTTGAGCAGCTTTTGTTAGGTGTTCGCAGAGAGCTGTTGGAGCTGTGTTCTCGTGCGTGAGCTGCTGGACGTGTACCCCTGCGTGATATGTTGAGGTAGTAGTGTACGAGTTTGAGGTACGGTTGAGCTTATATTAGCAGCTTTGATATAATCATGTTAATATTTCCTGCGTGATGTGAGCTGTTGTGTGGCGTGATCTGTCGTGTATGTGTGCTAGCTGAAGTTGTCTAGATGTGCAGATAATTGTGGTTCTCTGTTCTAATTGTCTATGTGTTATTTATTGCGTTTATGGTGAGTTTGCATACACGCATATCATATTGAGCCTGATTTAATATAGAACCGATTGATTGATAGTACCAGTATGCTGATTCTAATGTTTAAATGAAATGATTGAGGTGTCGGGTGGCTACCGTATCCTCGACTCCCTGCCGTGAGGTTTGTCGATTGCCCTGAGGTTCGCTTGGGTAGCTCCCACCCCTCAGCTAGCATGAATGACACCAGTGGGTTGATGATGGATCTGTTTTGACAGATCCTGATTAAGTTTTGAATTACACAAAACCTGTTATTGTGTTTCTAACAATTCCACTTAAGTGTACAGGTTTTAGGATCGAAGAAGATGATGAACAGTAGCAGAATCTGTTCAGCAGATGGTTCACAATATAAGTTCAGCAGTTGGTTGGTGCATTCATTTAGACGGCAGCTGGATTAGCAATGGAGACGTCCAAAGTTGAATCAGCTGTTCGTAATCAGGCGGAGGCCAAGTTGAACCAGCTGGAGCATAGTGAACCAGCTGGAACGATAACAACCAGCTGCAAGCGCTAAAGAGAAAAGATGAACCAGCTGGTACATGTATTGAGAAGTCTGCTGGAGAAATAGATCGAAGAAGAAGATTCCAGTCGCAAATATAAGTACTGTTGACGAATCTGTTAACAGTCGCTATTCAAGAAGCTGTTGACAGCTGGTGAGAAATCTTGAAGAATCAGCAGATGAAGAAATCAGCTGGAGCTGGAACGATAAAGATCAGCTGGAGCGCTAAGTGTAGATGACATCAGCAGTGACGTCATCATTCAGCAGGAAGCTACAGTGATCAGCAGGAAGCTATCAGCAGATGAGAAGAGAAGTGAAAGAGAGAAGAGACGTCGTAGAGGAGGAAATCCAGTCGCAAGCTACTGTTCACCAGCAGATGATATTTGGAGATAGCGATAGCAAAACGATGTCGTTTGCATAAGTTGATACGACAGCGTTTTTCCTTCGCGTTAAAGATTCAGTAGATGCTCTTTGCGTTGATAACCAGTCGCAAGATCCAGTCGCGAGCTACAGTGGATCCAGTCGCAAGCTTCATTACTATTGTATATCCAGTCGACATGGTATCCAGACGCAAGAAAAGCAAAAGTAGCGAAGCTGGGCAACCAGACGCAAGCAACAGCTCATCCAGTCGAGAGCTTCAATGAACCAGCTGTTGCTATGAATCCAGTTGCAAGCTGAAGTACCGGTCGCAAGCTACAGTGCTTTTCATATCCAGTCGACAAAGTATTCAGCAGAAGCGCATAGCAGTTGAAGAATGAACCAGCAGCGAAGCAGTTGACAATTTACGAAGAGTTATCAAAGCTGGATGTCAACTGCTGAGCTTAAGATGGAAAGAATCAATGGCTGAGATTAAGTCGTGCAATTGCCTGAATTCAAGGGAACAAGATTTGTACTATTCTGGGAAACAGTACAATTCAAAGAGGAAGGTTGCACGGAAATGGAAAGACGACAATTTGGCCTTGACAAGCGCAGAAGAGATTTGAATCTACAATCTAACGGCCATATTTCAAACAGAAGCTTATATATTCGAGAAGCGCCATTGAAGTTTAGGTTGGTGAGAGAGTTGGTGTCGCTGTGAGGCTGTCACAGAAAATATGTTGCACAGTACACCAGCAGAGGGAAAATGAACAGAAAGACAAAGCAATCGACCGCCATTAGAGAGGAGCTTTCACGAGAGTCGATTGTTGAGTCTAGATTAGCTTGTTAGAGCATTTCCCTAGTGTGTGAGAAAAACAGAGAGTTTGAGCGATTCATTGTATCAAATCTCACACACAGAGATTCATTCACATTGTATAAGTGAATGAATCTCAAAACGTTTCAAACAGTCCCGTCCAAGCACGATGACGTAAAACTCATGTGTATGTAGTTAGTCACACAGTTGCGGCTGGTGTGCATTTGTGGAGTCTAGGAGTTCTCACAGCTGCTGGTTGTGGGATCGGGTCTGTACACGAGTTGTAAGATCAAATCTTCTAGTGGATCCTTCCGAGGTGGAAGAAGGGGAGATGTAGGACATTGAGGTCCGAACTTCCAGAAACAAATATGCTGTGTATCGTATCGTATTCTGTTATTCTTTTAGCACCTGCATATTTACCTTAGCATTCAGCACGCACTTATACTTAGCATCGCATACAGTTCAGCACACAAGCACTTGCACAAGTCTCGAACAGATTTATGTTGTACATAAATCTGTTTGAGTTGTTTTAAAATATAGGATTCAGTTCTGGTATTTTCCGCATGATTTTTAAATCATACCAGATCTGTCTCCGGTGCTCTTCTGAGTAGTTTTTATGTGTTCAAGAACAAGAGGTATTGCACCTCAAGTGTTGTAGCAGCGCGCAAAATTTTCTAAAGTCTTTTAAAGCGCGGCTGCTGATCCTATTTTCGGACCAACAGTTGAGATTGAAAATTAGATTGCAAACTACTGGTACTCCATGTGAAGGACATGGGTAGCACCCATGATTCCACGTGTGTTGTGGCCACTACTTTATTGATTCACTGCCGAGCTTTGGGCGTGGATTGTTGTGAGGATTGAGAATTTAGATTTGTGATTAATTGTTTTGATTTGGGATTAATCACGTGATTTTGAGGTTCCTGCTGAATCTTTGAGCGTCGCGTTAAGTTTTGGGAATTTTCTACCGTAGCGATTTTGGAGCAAAAAATGTTAGCAGCAAGTTACTGTAGCTCCTGCTGGTGGAATTTGAAATCAGCAGATAT